>WYDI02029287.1:17849-47289 GCA_009867235.2 Psittacus erithacus | reverse complement strand
GCTCCAGTCCCCTGATCATCCTCGTGGCCTCCTCTGGACTTGTTCCAACAGTTTCATGTCCTTTTTATGTTGAGGACGCCAGAACAGAATATGAGCGTGTGAGTCCCTTCTTCCAGGGATGGGAATAAGAAGGCAGAACATGGGACCCCTACAAGGCACAGAGACCAGATCTGCAGCATCAGCACAGGCAGTGGACTGGCAGATCTGTCAGTGAAGTGTGTCCACTGTAACAGGAAGGGCCAGTGTCTGCAATGCTGCAGAACAGCCATACCTAACAGCCTGCCATGAGCACACAGAATATGGTTCAGGACGTCCATGAGAAGGCAGGGACCGCTGTCCTGGAGCCCCCTCTCCAGGGGATGACAGACGTCCTTTGGTTTCACAGCAGTGCAAGGAACAGAGGCAATGATGGTGGATGAAGAACCCAGAGGTACACAATTGAAGCAAGGAAAACACAGGACCCCGGTAACAAACCTGACAGCTTTGGTAGAAAGTATTAAAAACGGAAATCAAGGTGAAAATCACAATGTAAGTAATTCAGTTCCCCAAGTCTCTTACCAATCACTTCAGCTCGCAAGGCTCTAACATTTAGAGTCAAGAAAAATGTGGTACAGTCCACCTAAAACCACCACCAGGATTACTCCAGTGCCGCTGAAGGTAGAATCCAGCCCAAAGGAACTGCAAGCACACATTTAAGCAGTCTCTTAATACACCTACTTTTTCACAGTTGCCTCTAAGCAGTATGGAACACACATTAGCAGAGATGTGATGGGTTAAATGGAAATGGGCAAAGGCGAGGAGGAACCGAATGAGAAATAAAATCAGCTCTGGCATGCCAAAGCTGAGCAAACCCATGGACTCCATGCAGATGGCAGCTCTGCTGGAAACCATACCCTGGCCAGCTCGGGTGCTGTGCGGCCAGCAGGCATCCAGCCAGCCCCAGTTCACAGTTGGGGGTACCAGGTCCATGAGGCCTGCTCCAGCCAAGAAAAATCTCTGCAGCCATGGAGGAGAACCTGCTTGCACAGAGCGGGTTTTCAGCAGAGCTTTGCACTTTTCAGGCTGTTTATCAGCAGCATCTGAGCAGCTTTCCCAGATCCAGCCTGGAGTAACTCCTGGAGCTGCCTGGCACTCAGCACAGGGTCCGCTTTATTTCACTATGTACCACAGAAACTAAACAAATTAACCCAAACTGGTTCTTTTTCCTTCCTCTTTTCAGGAAGAGGAGTATGTGCACAGCCGGAGTCTGTGCAGCAGGTATTTACCCACATCCTTGTCAGAAATACACTGGAGATGCAGCTGACCCTCACTTTCAACTTGTGGTTTACCACATGAGTTGCCACCGGGACCAAACAAACTTTGGGGGCTAAATTTAGGCAGCAGAAATGCATATTTTCATGTTTTCTCCTGCTTCATAAGGCCAGCCAGAAGCAGGATTAGCGTTCCTGGGAGAGCAGCAGCAAAGCAGGTTATGACCAGACACTGGTGGTGCTCCGTAAGCCTCAGCTCAGATCTCTCCCATGGCTGCAATAAAAGCGCCTGCCTGCAAAGAGCAGGGCAATGGAAAGCACAGCAAGCACAGGCACATTAAGTCTTCCTATCCATAGTCCACCTCCTGGGAGCGCTGGCAGCTCAATGTCTGCTCCAGCACTTTGCTTCATTTAACCATTGCCTGCTTCAGTTGAAGGAAAGCTCGTACCAACATACTGGTCCTTGCACATCTCACCTCTGACAGCCTCAAGGCTTTCCTCCTCATGAACCCCATGTAACACATGGACACCAACACTGACGCAAGCAAGAGCAGCTGTGCAATACTGGGAAGCAAGGCACCTCGTGCTCCTCTTCCCCCCAGCCCTCAGCACCTTCTTGTGTACTGGTGAACAGAGACATGGCCACTTGCAATTCATAGGAGTGTCTGCAAGAGCCCCGCTAGGGATGAGCTGGACATCAATGCTGCTGCCTGGGAGCAGAGAAGAAGCAGAACAGCTCTCAGTCAAGTTAGAGCCACACAAAAAGAACCCCACACGCCTGCCAAACAGCCTCTTCTGTCTTCAAGCCCTGTACAAAAGCGGATGCAGAGAATAACCCCCAAGACACAGCCATGTTTGAGGTGCCTCATGGGAGTACCATGGATGCCCTCCACATCCTCCCCACGAGAGCGCTGCCTGCAGCCAAGGCAGCACGGATACAGCAAAACACAACAGCCGTGAAAAGCCACAATAAATGAGTGAGGGAGCTAAAGAAGCAATTCCAGAGCCTATAGACAATGCACCAAAGTAAAACACACGGGCATCGCCAGAAGTGCTGTAATGAGGGAATGGGCACAGAAAATGTAACCACATTGTGTTTGCTGCTGACTTCCCCTTCAGCCAATCCACTCTGTATGAAAAGCTGCTATCAAACATCAAAACCTTCACTGCTGTTTCTTCTACACTAACAGTATGTAGACATCTGATTAAAAATTAAACAAAAGTGAGCATCATTAATCTGAAACTCTAGCATCAATCTTCTTGAAGTTATTTACAGTTGCAGTTAACTAGATTGAGTCTTCCCATTACAATTAGAAAGAATTCATTTTCTCTTTACGGAGTCTTTCATAGGATCTTTTAAGCCAGCAGAAGATGAAAAACAAGTAGGTAAATGGGAAAACCAGCAGGGTCAGGCATGCCAGAGGAGCAGCAGATGTAGAAGCTTTCAATGCATCCTGTTCTGTTTTGCATGGCCACCAGGCACAGAACCTTCCAGCTTCCCAACCAGGCCCAAAAATGGATGCAGAACCCTAGACAGGCTGCAGCCCTTTGGAAAAACAAATGGGATATGAAAAGCCTGTGAGCCTGCCACATTTGACTGTTGTCTCACTCAGCACTATATTTTTACATGTTTTATGAAGATAAAACTATCATTTTCTATTCTTCTATTTAATTGATTCCTAAAGAGCCACTGTCAGTAAATCCCAAAAGCTTATTTTTTCCCATCGCAACTGCAGGTGTCTGCAGCAGACTCAGAAAACAATTAAATGAAAAATCAGGCTTGAAAAATCAGGCTCAAAACACAGGCTCACACTCATCAAAATCCACAGCCACAGATTACACACAATTCATCGCAATATGTAAAATGAACACAAGGACCTTGACTCCTGATACCAAATTGAAGAGATGAAGGTAGGAGCTCAGAACAGGACATTCAGATTTTTGGTGGTTTGAGGTTTTTGCGGCTCCAACGGCATCACCGGCCACAACACCCCAAAAAAGAGAGATTCTCACAATGGTATGGCATGGAAATAAACATAGAATCCCCTTGACTTACTTTTCCATTTCCAACCCCAATTTGTATCTCTACCCAAACCAAGGAAGCTCTTTGGAGAAGCAGCAGTCTCCAGCAGCCCAAGAAGGGTCATACTCTTCACCAAACTCCAATGCCACCACCTTTTGCAACTGACAGTTACTGCAAAAAGGAAGGATAAATTGTGCAATTGCATAGAAGGTATTGTTTAGTGAGAGTCACCTGAGAGGAAGAAGAGCCAGCTGCTCTCAAAACGAAGCATCAAGCCAAAGCCCATGTACTGCAGGACTTCCTTCTCAATAAAGAGCAGCCTCTCACCCCAATGCAGCAGGAGATACTGATCCTAACTCTGCAGTCTGCAAACCTGTCAGCATGCAGTGTCTGCACCTAGTCAGGGCTTTCTGGCCCGTGAGTCCATGGGGACTAGCAGAGAAGCCGCACTAATCTGACCAGGAACCACACAGCCCTACACGGGTACAGAGAAGGACAGGGCATCCCCCTGCATACCTCCCAAGATCAGCAGAGCTGCACCACAAGGTAACCTGCAAGCACAGGCAACAAAGACCAAGTCCAAGTGACAAGAATATGGCTTATCACAGCAAGTCAGTTAAATTTTTAAACACAGCCAGAACAGTAAGCAAACCCCCTCCTGCTGTCATCAGCAAGACCATTAATGACCCAGTCCAATCACACCCTTTCTTGATATTCCTGTTTGACATAGGGACGTATATGTCTTTCCTTTATTCAATAAAATCCCTGCAATCACCCAATTTCTCCATATTTGCTTTCCTTTAATCCTCCTCTTCCCAGATTTTGTGATGCTTAGGCATCCAGCTTTAAGGAGAAATCCGTGCAGACCACAGCAAAAGGCATTGTCCTTTCTACTTTAAGGAGAACAAGCATTCTCTGACACCAAGGGATATTCTGCACTAAAACCCACAGATGCCCAGACTGTATTCATCTATCAGCAGCCCAAGTATCTCTGTGAATTACAGCTGAGTTGTGCACAGGCTGAATTGGCTGCATCTGCCTCCACTTCTGTCTGACTGAGCAACACCAAGGAAGTAAATCTCATTGACTTCCTGATACACCCCATTGTCCAGGCTACATGGCCCTGTATTGATTATGCTGAAACACTGGGAGGGGTAATTTATAGGACCGAAGGTGGAGTGAGCCCGAGGAGATACACAGCCACACAAGATTTTGGGGTTGGGCTTTTTTCCCATGCTTCGTTTTTTGTTGTATTTAAAGAAGCCAAACTTTGAGCAGGTCCATTCCAAGCCTCCAGCACCCAAGCACCCCGGCAATCCTCTGCTGCCTATGTCTTTTGGGGGATCCCTGCCTCCACCCTGTGCACCTCAGCCAAGAATTCTGATCAAGTGACCTCTGTTCCCTAAGCAGGAACAGGACAAGAAAGAGGGAAAGCGAAACAGCTGGCTTAGCTGGGTTTGTTCCTCCTCTACTTTTTCCTGTGAGAGAAACAAGGAAGATGCAAGAAATCCGTAAGAAGCAGTTAAAGCATGAAGAAGAAAGAGCCAAACCAATCCATTGTTGTGTTTGCTCAAGATTTAAGAGCAGCAAAAGGAAGCTTCACAAAAACAGATGGTGGTTTTTCCCCCCAAAGAAAACAGATCTTCTGGCTACCCTCCCCACCGCAGCCTGCATCAGCTCCAAGAGCCTTCATCTGCCCACTCTGTTCAGCAAGAAATCACAGCGCATTCAGTGCTGGGCATTGTGTCTCTGGGATCAATGGAGAAAATCTTTATATGCTGAATGCCCCTAAATGACGTAACCATAACTGGGGCACTGTGTTTTGGGGCTATTAAGATGCAAAGAAGAATGTATTCAAGCTCAGAGAAAGAGTGAGCTGTACAAGAATGTGAATCATGCCCTGAGTCACTGAAATGGAATAAAGGAGCAGATCATTAAACAGTTCACTCCAGCACCTCGCATTCCTTAATCCAGACAAGGAAAGATTTCACAGATCATTAACAGAGCGGAGCTTTACAGTTAGTTACAAGAGTTAGCCCCTCGGGTATCCCCACGAGCTACCCAATCTCTTATACAGCAGTAACAGGATAATGTACTATACACAGAAGTCAGATCAAATTATCAAGCAGCGCCTTCTGGCCTGAAAAATGTGTGCATTCGTGGGCCCACTGAACCAATTCTCTTCCAGGCTAATGCTTTACACCTCTACATGCCTTACAAACACATAAATCCTTAAAGAACTTTTCATCTAACAACTGAAAGCATCCCCTAAACTGTAATCATTTAAACCTCAAAATCTCTAAGAGAGGGAAGGATTACTACACTAATTCTACAGATAGGTTAAAAAAAGGCTTTCCTCAGCCTTCTCTGCCATTGTTCTGTCCCCCACCATGCCATTCTGTAGTGGAACCAAGCCTGAACTTCCAAACTGCTTACAATCTGAGAAGGACACAAAAAATTACAAGAAAAAACGAATAGCAGAAAAGTAGACTCACATTTTGGATAGCGTAGATTTCAGCATGTCTGACAACAGCAGTTGCCCAATTTCTTGTATTTGCTTGATTTAACATTCCTAAAAATCTCATGGGCAACAGTCTCCCTGAAGACTGCACCCAGCATGGATGTGCCCAGCTCTCCCCAGCAGCACCAGCCCCACCAGCTCAATGGCAGCGAGGTGAGTGTCACATCCCTTTCAATGACCATGGAGGGAGACCTGCATCCCAGCCAACCTCTGACAACTGCCCACCAAAGCAAGACCAGCTCATTCCAGAGAAAGTTAGCCAAGAAGAGGACAATCCTAGCTAAGAAGGGCTTGCGAGGTGCCATGAGCTCGTGCCCAAGGGCGGACGTGCTCAAGGTGAGCGCATACAGCTAATACCCACTGCAGTCAGCAGGCTGATCTGCACCAGCAGGATAATTCACAAGTCAGCACAGCTCCTACAGCTGCAGAGTATATCTACACCCCAGGAAGGGCAGTGGAGTTGGCTGCTGCAGTCACACACCGTCTTCTCTGCAGGTATGCCCAAGACACCCAGCAGCTCACGCACCATTTATTCAGGGGCCACTTTAGCATCAGCTGCTTCTGTTCTCTAGGGCAGAGGCTTATTAGTTCTAAAGAAAAACATTCACAGACAATAGCCTCAAAGCTGTGCATGAGGAAGAGAGCTCACTGCAGCATAACAGACAGAAAGCAGCCTCTGATCCTGCTGCTCTGCGTGGATACGATGATCCCATTGCAGAGGCTGAGTGAAGTACAGCGCACTACAAAAGAGGGAGATGAAATACGGGGAAAGCCAATATACAAACCATGTTAGAGGGGAGGTTCAAGGAATTCTGAAACATAAGAAGCCCTAGAAGGGCTGCCCAGCAGAAAGCGGTCAGACTGTGTAACCGACCAACAGGGCACTCCAGATTCCTGATACAAGAATTCATTGGAAGGTAACTTATAAATGCCATGTACTTGCTTCTCCATACAATCCCTCACTCCTACCGGGTGGAGCACCACATATATTCAAGGCAACCCAAAACTTCCCATTGTATGTGGAAGAATGAATGATAGTACACACGGACACCCCACATACACTCTGTTTATAAATACTAACCAAATTGCACAAGAGATCAATTGTTTTCCAGTCTGTGGCAGCACGGATGCCTCGTGCATTAGCTCACAGCTCATCCTGATCCAGAAGGGTTATTACAACTTTTCCTTAAGGCACCAAAAGCATTTCCACATTTAAAGTTTCAACATCCCATGACCTATGAAGGGCTAAAGGCCATGTGTAGGATCAGCTGAGTTCACGTCCTGAGCCTGCTGGAGCATGGGATCCTCCCTGCACCAAGGAGACACCAAAAGGAGCAATGCTCACCCTCAGCAGTTCCCCAGACCTCCCCAAGGCTCTCCAGCTACAACCCTGTGTTGTAAGGCTGCAGGAACAGTAATGGTAAGAGCAGTAACTCTGAATATAAAGCAATGCTCTCCTCCCTCAGCCAAAGGAGGCAGCTGTGGTTATCTCACTCAGCCTCTGCTACGCAGGAATCCCAATTAAAATGTAAAACCTCCCAGTGAAACACCTGAATCAGTGGATTCGTAACATGGACTCATTAAAAATGAAGGTAATGGTGTATCTGTCAGGAAAAAGGTTAAACCAAATCACCTGGAAGTGTAACTGCTGAGCACAGGGGAGAGCCAGTGATGGGCTGGTACCAAGCACAATGTTTGAGAAAGTTATGCCTGCAGACAAAAACAACCTGTGCATTTGCAGGGGCTGGTTGTGCTTCACTTGAAGCATATCCTGATTACCTACAAACACTGCTCTTCCATGTCCCTTTCGTTAATTATTCCCACTGTGCATTTGCAACTCCAGCAAGGAAGAGACAGGCTGAGGGCATGCACAGTGTGCTCTGCCTGCTGGCCTCACCAGCATATGATGGGAAAGCCTCAGCTGCTGCCAGGGAATCAGTGGTGCTGCTTCTTCCAGAGCCTCTGCCTCAGAAGAAATCAGCCAAACGTCAGCACAAGGCTGACACTCCACTCCTCCTTTCCTGGAAATGCATAATGCTGGAACAGCAAAGGAAAACTATGCCGTAACCAATGGAAGCACATTGTCTGTTCTTGGATCCAGCCAGCTTGGGAACTGCAGAGAAGCAGCATAAAGATAAAGATAAGGATAAGGAGGAATTTCACTTTTTGGTGCCTCTGAGAGGCAAGAACCAGCATAACTCTCCCTGATGGCTGCAAACCCAGCCTCATACTGGACGAGCACAGACAGCTCTGGCACGGGGAAGGGAGGGATAGAAAAGACTTGTTTTGGGCCTTTAAAACCCAAATGAAATACGGGTTTGATTGGGGCCCCAACCTCATCCAATCCTCATCCCAGCGGTATGGACATCACACATTCACATTCACATGCACGGAGGACAGCAGTGCATGCTCCCAGCCAGAGCCGGGACAAGCCTCTTGGCTGCCACGTGAAAGCAGAGACTCCTCACACTCCGCCTGCAGCTCTGGGCAGCCATTCAGGTGAGGGGCAGCCAAAAGACATCTCGCACATCAAATACAGCCTGCTGATCACAGTCTTTATCACAGAGATGCAGTTAGGAGGTGACTAATGAGTTTTCTTGATCCAAGCCATCAGACCCTTTAAACGGAGGGAAGAATTCCCTTCAGAATGGGCATTCAGCACGAACTGCAGCGATGCACTCTGGAGTGGTTTAATATTTTATGAGACTGCTTTGCTCTCAAAATTGGGATAGGTTTGGGTGCTCATTCTCATATGCTGGTCTATTTTTAATTGAACTCAGTTTTAGGGTGAAGACAGACCTGCTGTATCTTACTATTGCATTGCAGAAGGACCACGTGGATATCCAGAAGGTGAAGAACATATGATAGAGGAACCAACAGCTGTGGGGAGACAGTCTCCAAAGGGCTTTCCATACTAGACAGGATCCAGCCAAATTCTTCACAGCCTCATCAGGAGTTCATCATCTGCTCAGGCCTGGAGCATGTTTCAGGCTGCCGGCAGCTCAACTTGAGGCTAATAATACACATCACGTTGGGATCACTGGATTGTGCAGCTGCCACCCACAAAGCAGAGATAATCACCCTCATTTGCTTCATTTCTGTGAGAGTCATCACATCCTCTGGTATGAAGTGATCACATTACTCCCTTCTAAAAGAGGGGAAATCAGCATAAAGCATATTGTCTCCTCTCATCATCTTCCCCATCATCCCAGGCTTCACTTATTAGTGGCCACAGAACCAGATGGTTATAAATAAACAATACAAATGAAAACAAAAGAATAGACTGTTGCAGTACACGAGTATGAAATTCCCACCCAGAATATAAGAAAGGGCATTAGCGCTACAAAGGCATCAGGGCAGCTCACAAGAGGATGCAAGTCAGCAGGGAAACGCAATCAGTGTGTGCCAATGTACATGCCTTTCCTGAAGCACCATCTGAACAGAAAGTGCTCCCCGCAGCTACAGCTCTGGCTAAAATCAGCTGTCCCTGCAGGTGTTTGTCATTGCTAGAAAATAATCCCTCAAATAGTTCATTCCCTTGGCATGCACATAGCCAGAATTTCTGCAGTGCTCTCCTGCCACACTTGCCTTTTACAACGCATGCAAGGAAGATCTGGATGTAAGCATGCCTTCTGTTAAGGCATCAATTAAACAAAACATCTTCCTTCTTTTCTGCTCACATTCATATGTGCAGAACTCATCAATTCTTTGACTTCATATGCCTTCACACATGGCAAAAAATATGGGGTTTGCAGGTTGACTGAGGTACCAATGAGATTATGGCATTCATTTAAAGAAGTAACATGTCATCCCAGCAGGGCAAAGCAAATAAAGGTTTTCATTTGTTTATTTATTTGAATGCTTACCCAGAAGCAGAACCTAACCTAAAGCTCTCACACAGGGTGAGCTGGAACGTGCCACATTCCCACCTTGGCTTTCACCAGCAGCATGAGTAAAGCAGCACTGAGGGACATCCTCAAGCAGCCTGTTTTCCTCATGGGCTTTTGCAGCCTAGTTTGAACCTCAGGCTCAGATGCAACTGGGTGTCCTGTACAGCAATGCTGAGCCTGTGGGACTGCACCCTACATCTAAAATACATCAGAAAACAAAAGCAAGCACAGAAGCTCTCACATTAATCATTTAAAATTGCTTTATTTCAACTGCTGGCTGTCAGAAGAGATGCTTGCACATAAACGTCGTACTGATGTCCACACAGCCCCATACGCTGCCGTGGGGATATGCTGGGTGGAAGTTAGTGAAGAGCCCAAGCCCTTTGCATGCAACAAAGTTGATGTCTGCTTTTTTAATAGCTTCCTCCTGAGGCAGATTGCTCCCGATTTTTGCTCTTCTAAAATAAGCTTAGGCTGCAATCTGCGCAGACTAATGAACTGCCTGCCCACCTGAAATCCAAACTTCAGAGAAGACAGGCATGAAACCAGCCACCAGCACCCCTCCCCATGCCACTGCCACCCCATGCAGACACTCCTCGGCCTTAAGATGTGTTTCTCTTAAGTGAAACATCAGGGACACCACAACACAACACAGAGCAAAGGGAGGAACACCATATGGGGGGGACAGAGTGAGGACACAAGGACTTTTCCCCATAAAGCAATGTATTCTACCTAAACCAAGCACTGAAAGAGAAGACTAAGGGGAAGTGCAAGAAACCACACCACTGCCTCACTCAAACAAAAGTAAGGAAAGCACTGGGAAGTGGGTTGATGGGCATAACCCTGCAGCAGAGGGGGAAGAGAGGATGAATTAAACCTGTCAGTCCTTGGTTACTACCATTCATTAGAAAATAAAGCAATAAAAAACGGGGCTGCAGATGTCAGCTCCAAGGAGCAAAAGGAAGCAATTACGTAAACAAATCTCCCTGCAAATAAACATCTCGTGTAACACAGTTCATGACTTTATCACCAGATAATCTTCAATAGCAAAAGCACATCAAAACATTATTTTCTCTTTAATCTTTGTGAACTGTCAGCTGCGACTGTGACAACATCAACACACACCACCATTTAGCACTAAGCACAATGCTCCAAGACCCCTGCCAGCCATCACTGCTTTGACTTTGCTTTCAAACACAAGAACACAACCAATTCCCACTCACCACCCTGCACGGAATCAAAATGTCTCACATTCAAACTTAGTGATGCTCCCATGGACCAGAGACTTGCTGTCACATCAAGGTAGGGGAAACTCACACGTGAAGCCTGTAAGCCTTTTATTTCCAAAACATCTGCTTCACAAAAAGCATGCATGGTCATGTATAGCACTGACTACAGAGTGACTATACATAAATCAAATCCCACACTTAAATAACCTCATTACTGCACAGTCATGGCAAGTACACACAATGTGTGCATGACTTGGCACACAGGTGGACATACCATCAAACATGCATGGGAAAGCCGACAATACCCATGCTAAGCTTGGGCATCTGTACAGCAAAGGGGCCGTACCACGGCAGAACACTGCCCTGCCTTACTTACAAGGCCAGCAATGCTCACCTTGCCCTGTGTCACTGCTTAGGCGAATTCTCTCTCTGCCTGCCCATAGATAAGGACAGGCATCTTTATTTTCAACTCTTAACATAAAGTTGGTGAAAAAAACAGCAACAAAAGAATAAACAGTGCAAATGGTTTCCCCATGAAGAAAAGCCCTACAGCAAAGCAAGGGTAACAGAAAGGCAAATGCCTCCTTCAGCCAAGTTCTTAGAAATTAAACCATTCAGTACACTAGTGAGAAAAACACTACCTACCTCTATGGTCACTGCACTCCTCACGCCACTGGCTTCCCCCAGCAGAGATCTCCCTGGAAAAACAACATGAAGCCTACTGCTGCCCTAATCCTGGCAAGTATTAGGAAGCCTACTGCTGTTTGGATGTTGTGAATTACTGGTTTTAAGTCAAATTTTCCAGGAGATCAGACAGCTGCCTTCCTTTCCCCCTGCTCCTTCCTGTTGCAAACACAAATTCCAAGCCTTAAGGATTAGACAAAAATATTCCCATTTATCTCATGTTCTGTGCACTTCCTCATTCACTGTGTTTTACTGGGAAGATTGCCTTCACAATCTCTTCTGTACTTCTTCCTATTTTTTAAAGCTGCTTCTTGCCTTCCATGCATGCTTCCCATCACTTCTGCCCCAGCTACAGACCACCACACAGGTGACACACTGAGGACCACAGGCAAGGCCAAAACACAGTTCTCCATAGGAACCTTGCAGCAATGACACAGATAACTCATTCTCAATCCTGCCACCTTCATTCACATAGGCAGCCCTGTCATTGCTCTGCAGCAGCACTGAGGAATCAAGCCTTTAACCCATCCTTCCTTCCTCTGAGAACAGAGTTCAGCCTTCCCCACTCTCTCCCCTGCATCCCCATTTGGCAATCCTTCCTGCGTTGTCCTCTCCATTTCCCAATACCTGCTGGAAGCACTGCTGCCCTGGCATGCGTCTTACTGAGTGAACAACACTCGCCGGAACCCAGCACAGTCTTCTCTGACATCTCTCCTGTTTAACCTCATCTGCTTGTCAGGAATAATGAAAAGATTCCAAATGCCATTTTATTTACTCAGGTTATGCCTGCAGCAGGAAACAGCCCTGTGGGCATCTCTTCAATTCCACAGTTACCTGGACCTCTGCTGCCTTACTTATTAGGCGCTAGTCATCTAGGAGAGCATGGGTGCAGCTGAGTACATCCTGAACGTGCTGAGACCTAAACCTTTGCATCTCTCAAAACCAGCACCTGGAGCTAGTTACTGTACATTTTCTGGTTTAAAACTGTTCAATTAAGGGCTTATTTACTGCTGTAAACTCTCCCTCCGTAATGCTGGACATTCAGATGTAAAAGCAACACCATCACTGCACTAGCGCACGTGAAGTCCATGTGAATCTGAGAGAGCTTCCTTCCACCACCTGCACAACTGAAGTACAAAGCCTTAGTCACCACTTCAGTGTTTTCATCAATTTAACAGAGGACCTAACGAAATCAACCATTTCAATCTGCATCATACATCTTGAGAGCACCTTGTAATTACCAGTTCTGGTTCTCTTCTATCTATATCTCTTCTATATCAAAATACCCTGCAGATCTCTCAGCACATCCCTGAACCTCTTGGCTCACTTCTCCCTTAACTGCCATCCCAGCTGCAGCTGCTGCATCAGCTACGGTATTTATACCCCCTCTCTCCGCTGATTCACTACTGTTCCCTGCTTATTTAGAAGCTGCTTTAACTAAACTTGCTTTTGACAATACCACATTTATCACTCTAAATGGGATTCTGACCCATGTTTTGCCCTTCCAAAACTGATAAAGAGACATCCTTTGCCTCTTTCTGTTTGGATGGGTGGGGGTATCAGGTATTTCCTTGCAGTGCACTTTCATTCCTTCTCCCCATTTCAGAAGATCAAAGAAACAGAACCCTACTAAATCTGTTAGAAACACTGCCAGTTTGGCAAGAGAGCTGAGATCACATGGGGCAGCCAGCTCGGAACATGCCTGGTTTGACGCAGGGGGCATTTATGAGCAAAGATGCAAAAAGTCACTGAGCGGCTGTTCTCTATTTTGAGCTAATGGACAGCTTCTTTTTAACCCTCTCCCCTGTGTATCTTTTCATCTGGTCTTAAGGATGCTCAATCACACTGTGCTAACATGGCCAACACTAACTTAGGCTAATTGAACAGAGACCAAAGAAAGCAATTAGAACTGTGTTACAAAGAAAGAAGGTTGGACAATCAGAACTGATTGACAGATATAACTTTTTTAATTCATCTATATATTTATATTTAACACGTATTTATCATAAAAAATTATCTGTTCAGAAGTGATGTTTCTTCAACAATTAAGTCTCGTTCAAGATGAAACACCCACACTCCTTTTTTGGAGCACAACTCCCAAACCTTGGAGAAGACCTTTGCCTAATGGACTAGCTCCTATTCAGAAACTACCAGGAACTCATAATTTAGAACATATGGGCATTAATACCTCATTAAACCAAGGAAGTGTAGCAGCTTGCCTTACTTGCACCATTATTTTTCAATGTGTTTCTGTTATATACACGTCTATATTCCACATGGAATCTTTTTTCCCAAGCTCTCCCAAAACCCTGTTTTGACACACTCTGGACAAGCGTCTTGAGCTTCCCTTGGCCCCAAGATCACCTCTTGGGGTGAATATCCTCAGTCAATTTCTAGTGCACTTTTAGGACAGGGTTTGACATTGGAACAGTCTCGAAAACACAAGGAATGGACCCTCCCCTGTCCTGTGCTAACAGGGACTGATTGGAGGCTCTTGCTTCCTTTAACAAAGCAGCACATTTGTAGTCCTCTGAAAACCATTCTCTTTCTTTACTTGACCTGCATGACAGGAAAAAGCTGCTTCTCCTGATTTGTCAGCCTAAGAGTGAAAGAAAACTAAAATTACTTGGGAATGTGTTTATCCATCACTCCTGCATATATGAACCCCTCATTGACAGCTTGATGAAATCTGGCAAAATGTTTTCCTTCTAAAAGTAAAAGTAGTACAAAGTTGTTGGACAAGTACCTGATGGTTATCAAAATACACAAAGAAACGACCTTCATTACAAGCGTAGGTCAAGCTTAGCAAGACGACAGCTTAAAGTTCTTGATATTTGCTTTGTCCAAGTAGCCTGTAGGCTCTTCTATTTTAAACATAATTCCCTGAGCCTATAATACATGCACAATATGTTATACGTTGGTAGCACTCCAAACACATGTTATATTTTCTGCTCTAACCATTCTGTTTTGAAGCCATCAACCACAATTTTGCCTATCTTCAAACTGCAGAATTCAGCACAAGAGCTTCTTTGTGAGTGCTCTTCCCTGGCCAGCAAGCAGCTGACTGCCATCAGGCTCCACCTTACAGCTCTTGTCTTTCCTGGAGCAGAGCTCCCTTTGTGCATCACTTTGTCATCATTTATTCTGGTGAACAGCATCACAAAAGACATCGCCCCTGTTCTCACGGTAAATGCATCAGCTCATTCAGTAGGACCTTTAACCTCTGCCCCCAGGATACCAATCACCACTCGCTTGGATTAACTCTCTTAAGGAATGGGCGCCCTTCAGGCTCCTCCTAAGGCCATCCTTTCCTTGCTTTGCTCCATACGTTATTCTCACTCTCTCCCATACATCAGTGTGCCCAAGTTGACAAGATTCTGAAATGAAAGCCTAACTCTCCTTATCTCCCCACTCAACATACAGCTATTGTATAAAATGCCTCCTGCATATTCTTACCCCTGAATGCCACGGGATCTCAAGGATACTGAAGAGAAAATTCTTTATTTCATATCACCCCTTGGCTATAAAGTACTACAGCTTTACTGCAAAGGCAGGCACCACAGACTCCAGGATCAGTACCAAACATCAAAATCATCAAGTCTGGGAGTTCTTCTCCATACCAGGAGTAGCCACCTGCCCTTTTAAACTCACTTGCTTTGTACTTGTTTCTATGCATCTAAGGTTTCTCCCAACTGATCAGTATATGAGAAGCTGACTAGCAAGACGGCCAGAAACTTGAGCTACACAGCATCCTTGGCTATGCAGCAATTCTCTCTCAGCATCAGGGAGAGTAAGGCAAGGAGCAACTCCTCAATGCTGCCAGCCACTACTGTCAGCCGGAGAGGGGCTGTCAGTCTCCATCACCGACATCTTGGGATTGAACACACATACCCACCAGGAGCAGAACAGCATCCAAAGTGACTTTTCACTGTTTTCAAGGTTCCTACAGCCCCGATTTCCATGCCACCTGCCCCCATTCACAAGCTCTCCCAAAGGCACTGCACATCCTCCTGTCCCATTGCTACCAGGATTCTCTTTGTGGTATATCAAACACCAGCAGAGCAGGCAGCTTGTAAGAGCACACTGCTTGTTTCCTGGTTTAGGCATATGATGATGGTAGAAAACTGCTTTCCTCATATCCTTATGCCAGATACAGACTTTTTTAAATATAATTTTTTTAAACAAATAGATGTGGCAACCTGCTGTGACCATTCCTCATGTGAATTCCTAATTTTAAGTTTACATCCTGCCATTGGTGCTAGGAATAAACAAAGCCTACAATCATACAACTGTGTTCTTGCTTTAACACAAGTCCCTGTGGTGGGAGCAAGCCCTGACACAGCACACAGACTCAGAGTATCCTTACTGGAATTTGACAGCACAAAGATGAAGCAGTGAACAAATAAACTTAGGGGGACACACTCAGCCATCAATAATGAACATGGAGTGTGCTACAGCATACTAATGATGTGCAGCAGAATACACAAGACCAGCCTGAGCAGCATCCCAGCTCTGCCTGTATCAACGCAGCACATTATCTGAGACTAATCTGACGCCCACCCTCCCCTGCACACCAAGTGTGTAATCAATACCCTGAAAACACTCCTGAATGGAGATTTCTGCTCAGCCACTAGCATTCTGTCAATGTCAGCAAAATAACCCAGGAACTATATGTAATACAACTCACTGGTATCTGGGTTTTGTGCAAGGACCATTCCTTTTCGCAGGCAATCACAATGCTAGCTACAACAGTCAATATTGACCAGTAACACATGAAGCTATCAGGCTGTTCCAGCAGAGCAGCACCAGCTGTTCAAACACTGGCAGCAATCATGCACAGAAGCAGTTTCAAACTCATTGGAAAAACAGGAGATTTCTCTTACTGAATTGAGAAAACAAGGTTTCAACTGCTGAAGCACAGCAAGCGCCAAACCAATATATGGTCATTATTCTTCCCTTCCAATATGCTTATGACCACTGAAGCCTCCATCTACACTCCACTGCTCACTCTGTCCACTGACCTAAACTTAATCTTGCCCTTTTCTAACAATTACTCATTCAATATCTTTGTCTACCAAGGCACTCATATTCTATCACATCCCATCTGGCTTTCAGAGCAGCATCTAACCCACTGCAACCCAGTGCAAGGAAGCTTAATAAGTATTTTTAGGCCCTGTGTTTCATGTGACACTGGGATTTTCATCTTCATTGCCTAGCTCAATGCCAGGAAAGACCAAGGGTAATCTAGAGACAGTAACATTTAACAGCACCCAGATCTGACTGCACTGTCAAAACCTTCATGTGCTCCCTGGTAATAAAGCACTTGAGAATTTAAACCTACTTGTTCAGGAACAGGCAAGCAACTTTATAATGGTAGGATGACCTAGCATGTCTCTTTGTCCACTTTCATACTGTTGCCCATAAAATGATGTTTTTCCATGTTAAAGAGATACAGAAGTGAGAAGAGCATGACTGGACTTTTGAGGTGGGAAGCACATTTAACAGATGGCCTTTAGTACCAGCCATCAAACCGAGTTCAAATAACAGCAATTTGAAGGGAAAAAAATGACAGTGACTTGACATGGTCTCAAAATGCCCCGTATTTCTTTTGTGCCATATCCTTATTCACTTTGATGTATGATAATTCCCTGCTCCTCTTGATTGCTTTTCAAAAGTGATCTAAATTAATGTGAATTGGTAAAGGGTAATTATTCCTATGAATAATTAGTGTATGCTAATAAATGCAAAATAGGACAAATTTTTTTTGCTTTTACCAGCACTGACAGTTCTTGTTCCTGACACCCACCCCAGTAAAAGGACACCTACTGAACATTGACAAAGGAACAGGGAGAATAGCTGCATCCTTACTGTGACAGCAAAGAGTTGCTCTGTATGGCAAGGAATGACAGAAGGATAGCTTCTGCTTTTTGTCTAAAGCATGATCTTACCAAACAATGGCTGGCTTTCTCTCAGCAAAATCCTACAGGAACCTGCATTATTAAAGATACATGATAGTACAAAAAGAGGAAGAAGATACTACCAAGAAGAGGAAGACAAAGATGCTGCTAAGCAAAAGAAGATATTGACAGCAATAGGAAGAAAATCGAAGGTTTTACTCATATAGATCCTTGTTGTTAACTGCCCTGCTTTGCCGATGATCACAAAGAGCTCGGTGCCAGGGAGCATCAGGCACCTGCAGGGCCAGGCCACGTGCCCAGGAACAGGAGGAACTGCTTGAATCAGCTCCGGCAGTGCCACCAAACGTGACACCACAGGCTATACTCCACGGCACACCATTCCATCACCGCACTGCACAGCCAGCCCCACGCATTGCCCTAAGCAAGCATTTAACATTCATAATTCCCATTAAACTTTATTAAACTGAATAGCTTCACACAGCACTATTTAGAGGCACCTCCAGCACACTAATTGGATTAAATGGCACACAAGAACATTTAAGTGCCTTCTCAGCAATCACAGGAAGCTCCATAAGTAAGAAGTAAGATCCTGCCTAAAATAAATAGTTCAGAATTCTCTGCAAGTTGCATTTGCTACCTCCTCAAAGTCACAGCAGACATTCTGGCATCGTAATGGGAATGACATTAGTGAATCACGTGAAATGTTTAAAATCCAGTTGGAGTCCAGCCCACCATAATTTATTGCCATGCTTTTAAAGAAGTTTAGCATGTCACAGTAAAATGACTCTAAAAGGGCTACTTTCCCATCTTTTGGAGAAAGACAAATTCAAAACCACACACACAACTTTCATATTTGCACTGAGATATGGCTATGCATACCTCTATCAAAGATAATTATAAACATGGTGCTGTCATATTAGCAAGAAGCAGGATGGAGAAAGAGATTCAAGTTTGTCTACAAGTTATTTTTTAAGCAGACAGTAATTACTAAACCTATTAGAGGTTGAAACACTCTTAGATGGCGTTCCCTGTTTTTCCACCCAGGTATGAATATAAGCACCCCTCCTTCCCCAAACCTTGCCCCACAACTCCCAAAACCTAAGAATCAGCACTTACCTTCTCTAAGCCTGAGGTCTCTGAAGCTACCTGGAGCCTCCACCCACCAATAGGGCTCCAATTTCACAATCCTCTCCCGAAAACACACCTTCTGCTACAAAACTGCAAGCATGCGAGTTAGAGTCCGGATCTGAGCAGGCTGATTTGCACTCACCATTTCAATCACGCATTAAACCTGCAAGCAGGAAACCAGTCTCAGTGTGGTTTACATCTGTAATCTGCAGTTATTTTCTTTAGGAAATAACAAATGACTATCAGTGGCAGGCATAAAAACAGCATTCTGCTACACAGGGAGATCCACCTATACTCCTACACACATATTTAACCAATTTTGTAGCTTAAAGCATGTTTACTTAGAGATTTAATGCTTCTTGGTTTATTACGCTACAAGACATCCCCCTTGACCTGATGGAGAAGACCTTAACACAGCCAGGATGCTCTTGGCCTGCTTTGTCACAAGGGTGCATTGCTGGCTCATGTCCCACCTCGTGTCCAGCAGGACCCTCAGATGCTTCTCTGCAGAGATGTTTTCCAGCCAGTCAGTCCCTGACTGGGGTTGTCCCTTCCCACATGCAGGACTTGGCACTTCCCTTTGCTGAACCTCACAAGACTCCTGCTCCCCATCTCTCCAGCCAGCCAAGGTCCCTCTCAACAGCAGCACAACCATCTGGTCTATCAACCACTCCCACTTCATAACACACAGCGACTTCCTCCAACTGGGCTCTAAGAAGAGTTTTACAATTTCTCTGAAACAATTTTCTCCTTAGAATCTTGGTGCTTTCTATGCTGCCCCTCCTGCTCAAGCTCAGGCTTAGACTAAGAGCTAATAGTTGTTCTTTATAAGGTCATTTCCAGTTGCTGAGGCCAGGCCCCTCATCGCTTATTACCAAGCCACCACAGCACAGAGCACAACAGCCAATGCAGCTAATGAGGCTGCCTTAAACAATATGATAAATGCATATGCTGATGAGCCAAGGCACCACTGCTTTTCCATTTGTGCACCTCCATGAGTGATGGGCTGTGAAAGCATCGCCCATCATCCATCACACTGAAGCTTACTCATCAGGTCCAGAAAAAGCAATCCACATTTCCCTCTCATTCACAGAGCAGTAATGGGTATAAAAGGAGATCTATGCCACCTTCTAAATCTTTGCTAAGCAAAGTAATAACGCTTTAGCCCATTTCGGTTTTACAAAGGATGTCTACTCGATTTAGCACATGGCAGTACAGATGTCAATCTGATTTACAGGAAATGTTTAAAACAGGTTTAGCTTGGATTCATCATGCACCTAACTGGTAGAAGAAAAGTATGGTGGAAACACAGCCCTGGTATCACGGCTTGCTTTCAAGAGGGAAGTGTTGCTCATGCTGGTAAAGACAGAACTGGAGAAAGACATGGTAACAGCCTTCCCCTGCACGAGTTGTGCGAGGGTGGCTGATCAACTGGTCCTCATAAGCACTGAGGGAAACACACAAACAAGTCAGCTTCTCTTCACAATATTTAGTTTAAATACTGGGACAAAAGCAGTCTAATCAGAAACAGTTAACAGACTAACCAGGGAGGATGTCAGATCTCCCATCACTGCAGGCTTTTATCAACAGATTAGATGAGCATCTATCAAAGATGTCTAATGCTGTCAGGAGAATCTAAACATAGAGAAGAGACTTTTGGGGGAAATTATACATGGTTTAACAAGGCAATGGATATAATGTTAGTTTGAAGAGAGCGGGGGAAACAGCCTCTTCCACAAAGACAGGAGACAGTGAAAGCATCCTCCTTGTCCCCAGCACCGAGGTGGCCAGACCTGCTGAGGACACATACCAGCCGCAAACCTGGCAGGCCACACAACTCCCCTCACAAACACATGAAGTAACAGTTAGCACTACAAAAAGGGTACAGCTAATACTATTTTAGTGAAATAAACACGAAACTTCTCCCGGAGTTGTGTGCTGCCTCTCAAAAGGAGGGGCAGGAGGTGCCTCATACATCTGAGCATACAAAGCAGCATCTGGAGCTCTCAAGGCCTTTTATCATTTCGATGACCTTGTGCTCATTGCCTTTTTGGATAAAAAAAATAAATAAATTCACACATAATGGCCTTTAGGGAACTAATTAAGTAAAATGTGCTGGAGCTTTGGAAGGCAGCAGGCTAGGGACAGGCCAACCAGGGGGGCCTGAAAGAAAACATCTGAGACCCTTGCAAATAATGTTATTTTTCTAACAACACTGGTAAAGTCATTTTAAGACCAAACTGAGATTTACACTTTTTCTTGGAAGCTTTTAAAATGTAAATTATGAATAAAAAATACCATGGCTTCCACCTTTTCATTGAAGTTCACATATTAATATTTCCCTGAAACAATGTCAGGCTGTATGTTATGCAACTGTATCTTAGCAGGGATTAATTCCGAACTCTTGAAGCCAGTGAAAAATCTCCCCTTAACTTAGGAGCCCTTGACTCAAACCAACACTGAAGCTGAGTAAAACATGATAGCGAGGCTGTCCAGTCCTGTTTTATTGCACAAACTAAGCAATGTCCAAACACTGAAGTAAACTTAGCCACAGATTTCATTAATTGTTATAAGAAAATTAACTTTTTTAAAATACATGGGGTTTATCCTAACAACTGTAATGTAAATGTTAATGGATTATTTTCTCTCCCCCTCTCCCACCAAAAAATGTCCCAAGACCCATTTACACATAAATTATATCCAGCAAGTTGCCTCCAGCTAGGATATTTTATTAACTACTGGATAAAGAACAGCTACATTATACAGAGCTATAATTATGTTGTAAGGAAAATATCTTCATTGTGGAAGCATGATGTTCTATTTGGATTTAAAACTAGCAAACAAAATCAACCCCCCATGCCAATAACCATGTACAATCTCATCTCCTTTTGAGCATCTTCACATTTCTGGCCTGCTTTAAGAGGAGCTGCACAAGCAGACACATTCATTGGCAGGGCTGCAGGGATTCAGCTGAAGCCAAGGCATGCTGATCAGCTACAGAGAAACAGGACCTTAGCCAGAATCTCCATCATCACCTTACAGGCTTTTCCACCCTGCCCGCAGGACACGGCCACTTTCACCACACCGATTTCATATGAGAGAAGGAACAGAAAAGACAGCATTATTTTACAGCTGCAACAGCCAGGAGAGCTTAGCCCTGATGCACACTGAAAGCTTATGTTACAAGACATGATGCGGGTTCCTTTTTGTATCTATTCTGCTTTCTCTCTGCATTTCCTCCTCCTTTTAGTCATCCACTGTACTCAGTGGCACATCCTTATTCGACTGATCTTTATAAAGGAGCAAGAGAGGCTGGGGGACTGCAGAACATACCCCTGCTGACAAACTAACCAGCAAACTGTCACCCTGAACTGTAAACAGTATTTGCATGAATAATTTTGTCCAAAAAAATTTCCCCATGGAACATCATCTGCATTTTTCATCAATAAACTACAGCTTGTTAAACAGGAGGGAAAAGGAGGCAAGAATCAAAGGGTTTCTATTTGTATCCAGTGAATTTCAGAAAATTTTGTATTAAAAAGCTGTTAACAGTCCTGCCAGCAGCAGGAAAGAGGCACTGCTTGAGAATGATGGGGAAACCAAGGGTTGTAACACAGACATTAGTTCTGGAATGACACCAGTTACCAATTTCAAAAAACCAAATACTAAAAGCCTACACTGGTGAGACGCTAAACATATGGGCTAAAATAGAGGGTTCAAAGATGAGCATCATTATTGCAAGCAACACAGCACAGGCACAGCAGCCATCCCATCCTGCTCCAACCGCTGCCATGTCATAAGAAGCTTCCACCCATTTGGGGAACATCTGTCACCAAAACTGCCAATCTTGCCACTTTAAGCCACAGGATGCTGCTAGCCAGAACCACAGTATGGGGCAGCTCTCCATCATTTTGGACACACAGCCACTAAGGACCCATGGAGCAACTTTACGCTATTTAAAAGCAAGCTGGGGAGCGCAGTGGACCAGGACCACCAATGCAGGAGAAGAATCAGTGCCACTGCAGGGCTGCAACTGCCAAGCCACCCATCCCACACACACTCCTGCCTGGCCTGGACCATGTTACAGCGCATTTCTGCCACAAAATGATGTCAGGAATGTATTTTCTCAAACAGACCTTTAATTGGATGGAGATTATTTTCTTGCACTGACAACCCTTGGAGAGAAGATTTTGGTTCAACTCACTACAGTGCTACCAAATACCCGCTTTGACACCACACACCCTGTTTTCACAGCTCATGTCAAGGGACCAGCAGGTACCAGGCACCCCAACGATCTGGTCCACCATCTCAGCCCCTCGAGGTAAAGTGTCCTATCTCACACTCACACTGCAAGAGTAGTTCACTATTACAGAAAAATGTTCAGTTACTATGGTAACAGGGAAATAGAATTAAAAAAAAACTTAAAATTCATATCAACACAGGTTTTCATATGCAGATTGCAGCATTCTGTACTTCCAGTTCATGCTGATTTATGAATTTACAGCTACTCAGCCAACCAGCAAAAACTGAGTGATTATTTCTGAATATAAAAATTAAGTCATTCCTAGATAAATCACAAACAAAAATAGGTCTGAAATTTCTCATTTTCTATAATATTCACGATGACTAATTCACCTCCAGTTATATGTCAAAACCTAGTCATGCTAATTTTAATGGCTTAATGTAGCGGGCAGCTCTTCTCTGTTTCTCTCATGCTAAATTTGTTTCCATACGTACGTCTCTGCTTTCTACCCTTTGTGGATAACATGCATAGTAAACAAGGAACAGAGGGTTTTAGTGAATGTTTCTAAAAGACACTATATTCAGCTTTGAACTGCTGGCCTGGGGGTGAAATCAGTACTGATTCATAATGTCTCAGATCTTTTTTAAGCTGCAACTGAACATTCAGAGAAAAACAAATAGTCTGAAGCAGCTTTGGCTACCAGTTGTGATGGGTTTAAGTTCCAATGTCCTGATACCACTCATCTATTTTCCTCCTTTTCTGAGCCTTTTCAAAGTTGAGTTCCAGAAACACAGGCAGAAATAGGAGTCTCACACTCCAGATGCCTGCCTACTTCTCTTGCCTATTTTCTACATGAAACCCACCAGGAGACTGCAGCTCCCAAGGAGGAATCTAGTCCTACCTCAGTTACCAAAGAATCTTCTGGAAAATTCGGAATCAGCTGCACCCCTCCCAGGGTGGCCAGCAATCCTGTTTCCCATGGCTGTCACAGCAGCCAAAAGGCATGGAATACACATCAGATGGGTACCTACCTTAGGCCCTTCCAAACAGTTCCGGTTTCTCTACTACCCTACTCTTGCACCCATTCCTGCATGCTCCTAACATCAACAGCTATAACTGCACTTCATTCCCACTCGAGCATAGCAGAGAGCTCACCCATCAGCTTGCACTGGAATCAGCACTCTGCAGCCACTGCGTTAGCACCCTCCATCATATCGCACACTCCAAACATGCTGTGAGGCTCCCCACCCTGTCCGATACCAAGTACACGTTTTATCTCTATCTGGTTTACATAGGATTTGTTATTTTAAACATTAATTCCCTCTGTCCTATAAAGAACATGCATACAAATACACGTGCAGAAAGCCACCATGCAGCTCCAGATAATGCCAGCACAGGAACCCTTCAATAACTCAGCAGCAGCAATAAAGGCCTCATATTATTCTGGCAGTGATACCAGGCAGTCCTCAACTAGATGGATGTATTTGTAAATAAGACAGAGCAGTTTTGTCAGGTTGTAACTGGTTTTAGAACAAGCAGGTCCCACAATGACAATCAAAGAGCACAGAGCTCCCACAGTGTGCAACACTGAATGGGGTTTGAGAAGAGGGGCAAAGGCAGAGGAGAGCAATGGAAGTGTTACCAGCACTACACAGTTTCATCCTGGACAGGCCTAAGGATGCCACCTATGAGAACAGCACTGTCAAGGTGCCTCTTCCACCTCCTAGATGTCTGGTGCCCACTCGAGCTGCAACTAGAGCCACAGCAAACACCTTGGCAATTCAGAGCCTGCAAGGATCAGCTGTCCTTCCCTCTTGGCAAGTCATCTGGATGGCAGGCAAACAAGGAACAGTTAGGGTACCAGGAAACCTGAGAGTCTTCATACAGAGATGCCACTGGGGATGAGGAGTTCTTTCCAGCAAGCTGTGCACGCATGCAGCCTGGTAAAGAATGGCCCCCCGCCCCCCCCAAAAAAAAACAAACTAAGGAAGAGGTCACTGGCAATTTCCTTTCTTCATGAATTTCTGCAAGCTCAGTAATTAGTTTGGTGGCCACAAGCGTCTGTCTTTGTTGTCACTGTGAGGTACACCATGGCCAAGGACACTGCAGCAAACACCAGTGACAATGAGACCAGCATTCACAAGTTCTTGGCACGTTCTTTCAGCACTACACGTGCTGAAAACCAAGAGGACAGCCAGGGCTCGTGCCTGCCCCTCACTCACAGCTGCAGAACTCCTGAGGGTAAGACCTGTGACCACTCCCATGACCAACCACCACTCTCATTAGGAGCTTATCACTGAAGCTCTGTGCAAACTAACTGCCAGAGCAGCTGGATTGCCTCCACAATGACAGCATCCTACAGCTAACAAACAAGGGGCCCGTTTCACCACATTCAGACCAAAGAACCAGTTCTGCGGGTGTGCTCATCTTCAGTACACTGCCTTGAACCTGCAAACACTATCCCTTTCTTTATGAAATCTCTCAGGTGCCACCCACTGAGAGACAACATCATTAACCCCATTCTTCAGATGAAGAAGCTTTGGTGAGAAGAAGCCTCACCACTCAAAGCACCAGCACCCATCCGCTCTCAAGCCTGGCGCAGGAGTCAGGACCTGAGACCTCGGTCCCTGCTGCTCCCTCCAACATCAAGGAGATACCCCAGGCAAGCCCACTGCTCCCCATGTTTCCACAGTGCACAGCACCCAGAGGTGCAATGTGTCTGGATGCAGTAAGATGCACAGCTAGCTGGACACTGCATCAGTTCTAGAGTAAAAAAGGACATTTGCCACAAGCTGTCAGAGCCCTGATGTTACATCTTCCAAGGGGACTGGAAGCACATTTGTGTCTGGAAACAGAAAAGAAAAGAAATCCAGCTCTGTGAAGTAGCTTCCAAGAAAGGTTCCTGAAGGTATTTTCTTGAATATTTTAATCCCCAATGCAAGTTTCATTCTGAAGAAGTTATTCTCTGGCTTTACGACCAGCAAAATTATCTCCTTCCAGCCGATGCCTCAGGAGAAGTACACCATCTGCTACACGCTCCTCTCCCATCTGACACGGATGTCTTCTCACCACATTCAAAAAGAAGTGTTTGTAAAGCAGGAGGCAACTACACCAACAGCACAATCCGTGAGATGTACCAGAACATGCTGTATGATTAGGAGAGGCAAACAATGTGCATTTCTTTTCTCCTCTTCTTCCCACTCACCCTTAGTTCTGAGCTGATCTCTTACACAAAACAGATCATTGTTATTCCAACAGTGTATCTCAAACTGCCATCCCGCAAGAACAATGACTACATGAGTACTCTTTTTGTTATGGTTTCACTTTCAAGGGTTTATAATATGACATTTTCACTTACAGTATGTTTTGCTACTGTTTCTTTAGGGGTTTTAGCAAGAGTAGGTCAAGAACATAGAAGCACTGTGCAGGAAAAACTGCTTTTAAGAAGAGAATCACTTAGCACAACATCAAGCAAGGATATTAAAAGAAACAAAATTGCTTTGGAAGAACCTTTTGCTTCCCAATTCACTTGACATAGTCCAAGTTAAAACTGGTTCAATGCTGCTATTCATTTTTGCTTGGTTTGTTGCCATATCTCCTCGGGTTCTTCTTGAACTATTCAAAAAATACCATTACAGTGGAGATCCTGATTTCCAGTTTCATTTATTACAACAGTTGAAGTCCCATTCACTTGAGTGGTAAGAAAGAACAAGGCAAAACAAAAGTCCCTACAGAACAGTGTATTTAGTGGAAACTAAAATGACAAATGGTTTAAGGAAAATCTGGCAAAGCGAGAGGTTAATCTTGCAGAGTTTCCGTATATGATTGCTGCAGTCCTTTCAGAGAGCTCCAACTGAGATGTCAGTCTTTCCGTTTCCTCTGGATGCAACACTGCATGTTCAACATCTTCACACCTTCACAGTGCACTTACAAGCAGTTTGCTGCAGTATGACCTGTGCAGTAAGTTTTCTCCACCTCTCTCTGGCTGATGCACATACCTAGTCCTAGCCTCAAGAGAGTTCAGTTCCACTAAGGTGTGAAATGAACTGGTTTCCATCACAGAGCAAGGGCAGCTGTCCCAGGTTACAGTATTTCTGTACAATACCTCAATAACTCACATTTTCCTACCCATGCTGGACGCAATCTTGCTCTCTCTGGGGCCACAGTACATCTTCAAAATGTGAAGTCATGCGTTACATGTACCACGGTGGTGAAGATCCGCCTATTTCTGCATCACAGACAGAGGAAGACATCATCCTACCCTGAGGAGCAGACATCCTCACTTGAAAACAGGAAGCGGCAGTTGAGTTGAGCAAACAGGCAGGAGGTGGCCAGGGACCTCGACCACACTATCACCACAGATCAGCCGATCACACAGCTTTTTAGACCTCACAACACAAGCAAGCTTCAAACAGACAGAGGGGAATCACACAGCACACACGCTACTCAACTGCTGTGGCAGCACAGAGGACATGTCCAACCAAAGCAGTTTCTGGTCCTCATATGAGACGCAGAGTTCAAGCACTTGACTTTTGTTCCTACTCCTAACTACTGCCCTCTTGCCTTCATGCCTCTGCATCACCCTGCCAGCCAAACGGGCAGAATGTTCCTGCCTGCCTCTGGAAACACTGGGAAAATAAAATCATTTCAAGCATTTTGAAACCATTACATGGGTATTTACAGAAACGCCAGCGTTACTTAATCCAGCATTTTGAACACTGCTTTGATGCTGCAAGGGAAACTATAACGTATCCAGCCAATTCTGTAATGCTCTACATGGAGATAGAAATTGTTTTCTGATCTCTCCAGCAATCACATTCCACCCTGAAGCATGATATTCGATTGTGCTGACTTCAGCATGCTTAACTGTACATAGTATTGACTGTAAAAGTACTCAGTCCTTTTGAAAATGTGCCCATCTCTAATAAGAAACAATCATCAGCCAACACCACAAAACAAAAACACATCATGTTATTCCAGCCTGTACTTGATAGGGTGTAACCCTACTAAGCAATAATGTGCAAACAACTTCATACTAAGTAGTTAGCATCCTCCTGCACACTATATTACTGCTGAAGTAACTCAGTGTGACAACCAACAGGTCTTTTATCCACAGTAAGAGACATACCAAAGGAGGCACCTTTGCCAGATGTCCCACCACTGCTGGTTTCGGAGGGGTGAATACAGACACGATTCAGTCGCTGTGTTATGAAAAGCAAGGTGAATGATTCACTGTGACTCTTTTCTAACCTTGCAACATACATTGTGTGATTCCTCATGCAAGCAGGGCCTTTAGCAGATCGTTTCAGAGGCATGAAGCACTACATACCAAAGTCAATGGAAGATCTCATGCATTCAAGAGGGCCTTCCCTCAGTGCCATGCTCAACAGCAGCAGTCTTGTTTTCAAACAAAACTATCTTTTGGCCAGAGCAGGACTTTCCCACCCCTTAATGGTCATTTAGTGCATGCTGTCCTTTCGAAGGAGTTAGCACATCTTCCCATGCAACAGAGGAGCAAAAACCTACAATAACATTTTCTAAGAAGGCCTAAAACACCTTCATCAACTAGCAGCTTATCTCCTTCCAGTGGAGGTCACTGCTGATTAGTGGTCCAGAGCATCCTTCTAGAGATGCTGTTGAACAGACATTCCAATCTGGCTCACAAGGTCTGGAGACACAACTTCACAACAAGCACAGGTCACCTGCTGCAACACCAGGGTAAATCTGGAGTAACTAATCAGCTTTTGAGGGCAAACAAGAACATAGATGGAGGGGAGTTAAGAAAAAGCTAAACAGATTCTCTGCTTACGGCAGGGTAATCTTGCAGACAGTATTTCTTCCTTCCCCAGCTGACCAGCTCAACACAGCGTCTTCTGATACCCTCACACAGCTTCAGCGCATCACTTTCCACTAAGGACATGAAGCAGTTTGCAACAAGGTGAACAGCACTGTTTGCATCTCGTCCTAAACAACATATAGCCCCCAGTTTCACACTGTGTTCCCACTCCATAGCTAAATTCCCAAATTGGACTTACCTGAGCAAGGCTTCGCCTCCTGATCATCACTGCCTAACAATGCAACTCTGATCTTCAAGCTCTCTTGCAGCTTTAATCCTGCCTCTGTCAAATAACAGATCAAAGCCTGTACCTTTAAGATTTCACACACTAACAAACTGTCTTGATTGAAACATCATTCAGGCTCTTCCCAAATATCAATTAACTTTTTTTCACACAAAGAAAACCTTGAACTGTCCCTAGAGCCTTTGTCAACACAAAAGCTTTAGACCACCATACAGTTTGATCTCTAGTTCTCACTCTCTTATGAGATCTTCTGTAATCTGTGATAAAATTATAACATCAGTTTAATTTCCATGAAGTAAATAGCAAAGTGGAGGGACGTAGACTGTTACCTAGAAACTAGTTTGCTAAAAGCCACTAGATCACGAACGCTGGTGTCCTGGGTTCAGCAGGAGCAGTAATTTTTCTCCTTCTTAGTAGCTGGTGCAGTGCTGTGTTTCTGACTTTCAGTCTGGGAACAGCGCTGATAACACCGAT
>WYDI02029287.1:0-17749 GCA_009867235.2 Psittacus erithacus | reverse complement strand
ATGGTTTTAGTTGTTGCTCAGTAATGTTTACTCTGACCAAGGACTTTCTGAGCCTCATGCTCTGCCAGGGAGGAGGGCAAGCCAGGAGGAAGCAGAGACAGGACACCTGACCCAAATTGACCAGAGAGGTATTCCATGCCACAGCACGTCATGCCCAGGATGTAAACTAGGGGCAGTCACCCGGAAGGGCAATACCACTGCTCGGTCAGGCTGGGTATTGGTCAGCAGGTGGTGAACAGCTGTATTCTCTTCCCTCATTATTTCCCTTATCATTACTATTATTGGTGGCAGCAGCAGTGGTTTGTGTTATACCTCAGTTACTGGACTGTTCTTATCTCAACCCGGTGGGAGTCTCATTCTTTCCATTCTCCTTCCCATCCCTCTGGGAGCAAGGGGGACGAAAGGAAGGGAGTGAGAGAGAGACTGCGTGGCTGAGTTGCCAACTGGGCTTAAACCACGACAGCTGGACAGAAAGTCCCACCTACTGCAGTAAAGCCTTGTCTGACCCTGAAGCTTTGAACATCACCATCAATATAAAGAATAACTCACTGCTGGGAGTTCTCTCAGATCTCAGCTGCTGGCAGACTCTACACTTACACAGAAGCTTTCCTGAAAAGCATTTAGTTGACCTGAGTATGTCACCTTTCACTGTGCTTTAAGGAGAAATTCTAGTCACCTCAGGCTGTGGGGAAGCATTTTCATTCCACAGCAAGGGGTTTTACTCCTGTGAAAAAATTATTGACTAATCAGTATATCTGACAGAGAGAAATGTTGGATACACACAAGGCCAGCAACCTAACATTATCTAACTGGTGATCTTGAGCTAAGAAACCTGCTCCTGAGGTCATCTTCTCTGAACCAGATATCCCATGTAGCAGACCATCACCTCAGGCTCCAACCACTCTGCAGAATAGTCTCAAGACCACAGTCAACAATCCAAACAAAACAAAATTAATTGATGCTATAACATCTAAAAGAAAAACAATCTTTGGGGCTCTTCCATGGTGAAAGGGAAGCCACTGTTTCATGAAGTCCTTGACAAGGACTTCTGTTTTGGGCCTTCAGTGCGTGACACTTTTCAACAAAGTTGGAGTTCAGAGGTCAATTTGGTCCAACAGATGGAGAAGGGCAGCGGAAAACCTGGCTCCCCTCTCCCTTAATGGGAATCACTAAAGCCAGACCTCTGTCTCCTGATCTCTGGTCAGTTACAGTTTCGTATCCTACTTTCACCTTCAAATATTTACTCTCACAATGCAAGCAAGACAGTAGAACAACACTGAGTCTCACCTAATCACTACCATCAGCTTTGCTATCCAGATAATAACCAAAGCACAAGCCATATGGATAAAATCCTCGCCCTAAAGCCAAAGCCCCAAGCGTTCCCAAGAGCAACAGGACTAGCAGTGGCCCAAAGAGCAGCATTCCCTCCTCTCTATTTCACAGACAAGCTACTGAGGCTCAGAGACCTGGAGAGACAGAGCTAAAAAAATCAGGGATGCTGAACTAAGGAGCAACCTCTTTCCCCATCTGTCTGATAGAGACACAGGAAAGAAGCTGTGGACAATTTAACTCCATAGTCATTCTAACAGAAGATTACTGAGCTTTCCTGCACACCTGCTGTTGCTACAAGACAGAGCAATAGTTTACAGAGCTACTCTGAGAAGCAAGATGCATTAGAGTGACTGCAACCCCTCGCCATTCGACTGTTCCTCCCAAAGGCCTCAGTGAAAAAGGAAAGTAAAACCTTTTTTCTTTCCCTTCTTCAAAGCTATTCTTCAGTTCCAAAGGAAAAAAGTGATAGACACTAATGCAAATTCTTCTCTGAGCTGTTGGGACACAGAGGGATCCATAGCTTTCCCAAACCCTCCCGCTGCCAGGCTAGCAGCCTGCACCACCAGAAGTCTTCATGGAGAACCTCCCCCTGAATGTCAGCTGGCTTCAGCGGTCAGGAAAGGACAGCAGTAAAGCTAGCAAACAGCTCTGTCATTCTGGCAGGCACACTGTATAAGGATGGATAAGCAAAAGAATCTCACAGATGTAGCTTTCATGCAGTTTCCAGCTTCCCGATCACCCCCATCACTCCCAGGCCAGGAGTTCCCCAACTGGGAACTCAGACCAGCACAGACACACCACTCCATGGCCACATTCAAACAAGCACATGAGCACCAGCTATGATGCACTGCCGTTCCCCTCAGAGCCAAATCTGGGGACCCACCTTCTAGAAGAGGCCAGGGCTGGGCCAGAAGCACCAGTTTCCACTCAGGAATTAGCCCACCACACCTTTTTACATATCTTTGTTTTAAACACAAAGAGAATGATTTAACACAAAAGAGATGATTTAAAACAAAGAGGATGATTTAAAACCTCTTCCCTCCCTGCCATGGACAGGATCCTAACAGCTGCCTCCTCATTGATGAGTAATGACAACACTGGGATAAATAAAAGGCTGTATATTCCCCAGCCTGGCATGCGAGGGCTGCCGTGCTATCGATGGTGCCATTTTTCACATAAACTCTGAACCAAGCTGCTGACCACTCATGGTCATTAAGCAATCCCACAGCATCATGGCAGTGAGAAACACATCAGTGCTATCACACCAACTCCACCCCAGCCCAGGGAAGCTGACAACCACCACATAAACTCCCTCAGTTCAATGTCAATACTCCACTTCCTCCCCTAAAACTGTATGTTGCAATAAGCTGTTCAGGAGCTGTCTCTTGCCCAACCACTGCAGTTGTCTTCCAGAGGGCAGAGACACCAAAATAAGTCATCTCGGGCCAGTTTTTCAGAGAAAAGCTTACAAGCAGGCTCTGGGAGATGTAAACAACTTAAAGAACATGGAACAACCGCAGGCACAAAGCAGGAACACCAGGCGAGGACTGGAGGCTCTAAGGAGGTCATCAGTGACAGGTACAAACCTTTATTACCACTGTTACTGTGCCGGTTCACGCTGTTTACTTGTTTCTGGGTCCTCCCTTGCTGCTACGATACACACCAATAAACTACAGAGGTGGGGCACCACACAATAGCTGTTCGTAAGAAGTACTCATCTTTTTAAGAGGAAGGTTTGCTGGCAGCTCAGCAAAAGCCTCATGGGATTAAATCAACTTTCTGGATTAAACAGCCACCCAGGTTGTAAGAAAGGGAGATTACCTCATGACAGCTTCACTGGAAAGTGGCATGAGGAACACAACTGCACACACTGCTGTGCCCCTCTCCTGCCTTGAGCCTGATGTTTGTGCTCGAACTGCTCCATCACCAGCTGCCTGTCAGGAGTACAGATGCCTCCAAAGTCAGTAAATGCATTTCAGGAGGTGATTGCTGTTGCTGTCATGAGTGGTGGCTTAACAAACAGCTACTGAAACAAAGCCAAATTCAGGCAAAGAGAAAATTTACGAGCTCAAGGGAGAAGGTTTCCCCCCACCTTCAATGGGCTAGTAGAAGGAAAGAGTAAATCCTGCTCCTGACAGGTGCTGAAACTGTGCCCACAGAACTTAAAATACTACACCTTGCAGAGGCTTATAAATACCTGTTAAGCACCTGAAGCACATTTGGTGCTGCACTCTTAAGGCCCTTAAAACTCTTTGCCTGGAACCAGGACGAGCTACAGGCCATGAACAAGTGTTGTAAGAGGTTTTTACTGCTATGAGGGAAAAGGGTAGACTGACAAATAGTGTCCAAAGACAAGCAATAGCAACCGCAGTGCCTTGGCACGCTCCAGTTCAACCTTCTGCACCAGCACCACAAGGCCAACTGCCCAGCTCTGCTGAGGCAGTGCCTGGCACCGCACCCACACAGAGCTGAAGCTGAGAGCATCAGACCAAGTATCAGCTGCGCCTGACCCACAGCAAGGCGCCCAAGCACACAGCAAGGCACATCTTTGACCAATCACCATGAGCTGGCAGCTCCTCCTTCCCAGTGACCACAGAGGAGGCCCAAATCCAAGGCATTTTAGGAGGGTCGATCCCATCAGCAACTGCACAGAACTACTGATGGTCCGCTGCATGCAGGAGCCTGCTGACTCCAGTTGAACCATCCCAGCCTCCACCAAAGCACTCAGGACGTTAGCTTTGCAGGAAACATCTCTAATAGATTCAATTCGTTTCCATTAGAGACTGCCAATTCATCTGTATTATGAATCACATACATACTTTCTGCTATTCTCTGCATATGGCTGTCCCCACACATTGAGGTCTCATGTAAAACCAGAACCACACTATCAGACACCACTGAGGAAACACAACAGATAACAGGAAGATAACAACACGTAAATCAACATGGGAACCAACCGAACAAGGAGCAATGCTGAGCAGTTACTCTGAAGTCTCACAGCAGACACTAGATCAGATTCATCAGGACCTGCTATCTGTTGCCAGTGACTTCACTGATGCCGACAGCTACACCAAGACTTGCCAGCTGGCCCTCAGGTCACACTTCCCCACATTTTGCTAAGCAAAACAATTAAGCCAAAGGAAATTTTATATCCGTTTCTTTGATTAATATTTAGCAGTTTCCTAAACGGGTGGAACTTCTCTTTTGCACAGAACCATTTTATTAAATGGCCTGACAAGTTTCAAGCCTTGACGCCTCTTCCAATTGGGAGCCATGCTTCCTTCCTGAGCAAGCCAGAATCCCAAAAAATAATCTTGTATGGGAATTATCCCAAGATTTTCTGAGCAAAGTGGAAAGAGAGGAATAGGTAGGAGATCATAACAGACATAAAAGAAGGAATGCAGCTACTGCAATAGAAAAAGTAAAATGAAGCTAAAAAACTAATGACAAATCAATGTAAGCACACATTAGTTTTCTGTGGCCCCAGGTTTGCAACCCTTTTTAATGGTTTTATATGATAAATCCATCAAAACTGTAATTCTATTATCAATTTACACAGCAACTAAGAGTCCTAGAAGTGCAAGAAATCATCCCTTCACCACTATGCAGCCAGGTGCACCATTTAAAGACTACTGTCTTTAGGATCACCAGGGATGCTTTTCACCAGGCACTCATTTGACAGCAAAAGATGCTATTGACTCATAGCTGTCTTCCTGCCAGCAATAACCAAACAGATCATACAATGACCTGGATTTTGCCAGAGTTAAAGAAAAGCTTCAGGAAGCAACATGAAATTAAACAGCCAACCAACACGACGCTCAATTTTCTGCAAGATTTACAACCTCGACCCTTGGATGGCTGCATCTACATAATTAACATTGGTTAGCTTTAGTGCATTAAAGCATCAAATCATGCACCTGACAGTAATGAGGAAAAGACATTTTTTTATTTTTCTGGCCAGATAAACCAATTAAAATTGCATATCTGAAAACATTCGCTTTAAATCGTACATCCAAGGCTCTACTGTATTCTGTATTCCACAAGTAGCTTTAAAGTGGCAGTTGCAAATATGGAGCCACATCATTATGGCCATTTATTTTTAACGCGACCATTCCTGTCTGCAGATCTCAGACAGACAAATAAGAAAACCTGCCTCCTAAAAAGTGTCCTTAATATTTTCTTTCTGGTACCATCAAGCAAGCATCTGCTGGCAATCCTGGGGACAACTCTCTGCTGACAGCTAAAGAAGGATGCAGATGAGAAGCAGAAGGCAAGGACAGACCCATGGTATCACAACTGACAGGAGAGACCACACCATGGGACGGTGCCTGTCAGCAACACGTGTGTTCAGGAGAGTTGAAAGAGAGAGGTCCCCATACACGGGCAGACAGCAAACACGGCAGACTGCTGCAAGGACAGTCAGCCTACAGCAGCCACGGGCAGCAATGATTCGGTATTTCTGCTCCTAGAAACAGTGAGAGCAGCACTGACCCAAAGCCTCAGGCACCCTACATCACTACCAACAGTGTGTAACTATGCTCCAGCTATTAGTCCCCCCAGCCATCTGCAACATCCAGCAAGAGGGTGCGCAGTGGCAGCATGCACTCAGCCCTGCACAGAGGCAGCACACACCCTTTATCTCTTCAAAGCATTTCCAGGACAACTCCTTCCCACCATGAGACAAGCAGGCACAATTCTCCAGGGAGCGAAAGAAGACAGAGTCATTACAGCTGACAGATCACCCCTGTGCACAAAGATTACTCACCAGTTAAATTCCACTTACGCCAATCATGCACTCCCCATAAAGTGTGGGCTCATCAATTTTTTAACTGAGGGTGCAGCACCCTGGAGCACAGGAGGTCAGGGCAGGGCTCGGTTATCAACAGGCTGCCCCTGAACCATCGGGGCCTTTGCTCTATTCCCAACAGCCTGGGCAAGAGGGCTTTCAGCAAAACCTTCCTACAAATCAAGTGTAAGCAACATTTTCATTTTTCCTCCCCACCACCACATTATTCCCAGTTGTTTGTGAGTAACTCTCTAGCAATACCTGGGCAACTGAGGGTATTTATGCACTTCAGGCACTGCGCAATGGTTACTGCCTTGTGAGAGCCCCAGGCGCTGACACTGCACACCTCCCCAGCTGCCCAGCGGATCAGGCTGGCCAGCACCCTGAACACTTACAGTCACCTACAACTTCCATCTTTTAAATGCACTTTAAACACACCTCTGCTGTGAATTACTCTTCCACCCATGCCAATGTGTCCCCTGGAGTTCATATACAGGGTTTTCCAACCTTCTCCCTGCCATCTTCTTGACCACACCATGGGGTCCACCCCTGTGCTGCATTCAGATTTCAGACCCACCCTCTGTAACAAGACATCACTTCTTAACATTTTCATCTTTTATCATCTTCCTACTTCAGGTATTCCTTGCCAACATTTTCTTTGTTAGTCTCACTTTCCACTGCTCCCCTTTTCTTTCTCCCCATTTCTTTTCCATTTTAGTCTTTCTCTGGAGATTTGGGTATCTGTCTCCATCAGGTTAGCAGGAGTTTAGATATGAATAGGATAACGACTAAACCCCTGGAGGAAATAAATGAGGTATCTGGATAATAAGGTGGCCTACATGAAATTGCTAGGTCAAGCCAAGAGAGATCAAGCTTCACAGAAGGGGAGCAGAAGTGGAGGTGGGTACTTATGGTCACTGTCACAGCCTCAGAAGAAGGTTTAGATGACGACAAACTCTCCCCATGCCAGGTTTTGCTGACACCGAGGACACACAGGTTGTATTTGCACAGGCAGTACACAACTAACCAAAGAAAAAGCCCCGCTCTCTCTGCAGAGTGTCCTCAGCAGCTGGTCCAGCTGGGGTCCCCACCAATATAACAACCAACCACCAACTTATCACCAAACATTTCTGCCCATTTTCTTTCACCACTCCTATTTAGCAATGAAGCACAGGGTACAACAGACCTCTGTGCCAGTTCCTCTGCACTCGGACGTTGCTAAACTGTCCGCCAGCAGTTTAGCAACACAGGAAGGTCGGAGCTGCCCTGATCCCTGCAGGGAGGTGACAGTGAGGGCGACAGCTGTCAGGACACAGCCATGAGCACCAGAGCCCCTTCACCTCATCAAGGTCACCCTGAGACCACCTTGGTCTTGCGGTGGAGCTGATGCTCCACAGGGATGGAGCTGCCACCACCTCAAAGGTAGCAAGCAGGCAGCACACACAGATGCTGGAGCCTGACTCTGCTTGCCTTGCCTCAGCTTCAGGCGCAGTTAAACCCCAACCACATGGGAATTAACCTTTATTCACACGAAAACACAGACCAAGTACCCAAAACCAGAAAATGGACAATTCTGGAGGTATAATTAGGCACAGAATAGTATAAAGGAAATTATTACTGGCCCATTAGCAAAGCCTGTGTTATTGCTGCCCAAAATGTGATCGCTGTGGTGCAATAAAACACCCTTCTACATAGCCCCAGCATTAACTAACATATGGAAACCATGAGGCTACAGAAGTCGAGCCAAGAATGATCATGGCAAACGAGTATTCCAGTTACAAACAACAACAAGAAAAAACACTGGCAATGTCTGCAGTGAAGCTTTTGGCACAGATCGGACCGTGTCCTGCTTCCAGCTACCCCTCTGCAGCCCCGAGCATCCAAGAAGCAGGAGCTGTGTGGCCCAGCACATCATCAAAAAGACGGAAACGTGGGGCAGGCTCTATGAATAAATGCAAATCCCCTCCCATAAAACAGAACAATACTACAGGCTAAAAGAATATTTCATCTGCTTAACTACAGGGTGCAATAACATCAATTTGCCAAATTACACACAAGCAGAAAGGTAATTGGCACTGAGCAGAGCATGTTGTGACTGTTACATCACTCTTCAAAGCCAACTACAAAAGACTGAAATGCACAAAAGTAAACAATGGCACAAAATCAACAGACAGCCCCTTCCCCAAACCCCTCCATCTGGCATTGCACTGTAATATTTCAGCAGCTACTTCTTCAAAATGATGAGACATTCAACCAAGCTCAGGATCCAACATGCTGAGTGACCTCTAAAGAAAGCAGGAAACCTGTTCCCTTTGCACACTCAAGGGTTAACTCGCAGGAAAGCTATTGTATATTTTCTTAATTAACTCTCTCTTAACCAGAGACTTGAACATAACAAAATGGTGATCGTGTACCTGTATAAAACAGCCATCCAAGGGGAGACTGGAGCCAATTTTATATATTAGCAAAGGGACTTGAAGGGGGCAACTCAATGAGAAGGCATTCAGTAAGCAGTTAAGTACCCTCAGCTGAAAGTGGGAAAAGGAATTGCCATCAACTAACAGAATGAGGAATTGTTGCAATAAGGAATAGATTTACAAACTGACGCTATCAATAAATATCAGTTAATACAGTTTGATACTGATACTAAAAATCCTATTTTCGAAGTAAAGGGAGGGCTACACAGACTGATTCGTTCCCGTCTGACCACACACACTCTGACACACTTGGCCTTTCACCAGGCTGCAGATATTTGTGATGTTTCAGAGAGTACCAACTTTTTCCATAATGAGTCTAACTGTCATAAAATGAATCCGGAGCCTGGTGGGTGATGCTTAGCAGTCCCAACAGACATAACCGCTAATGATGCTCTTCTCCAATGTTTATTAACAAGGCGGTCTGCTTCCCAAGGTCTTTATCCTGCAATAACGCTGGGACTTGCATAATAATGATTATGTCCCTTGAAGTCGCTGGGCCTGATGCGCGGCGAAGTTCCTTACGTAAGACCCGCAAGATCAATGTGCTTCCTACCGGGCGGCCCGGGCAGCGCTCACGCTGCAGACACCGGCATCAGCAGGTTCCCTCCCGCTACCGCTCCCGAGCCGCCGCGCACCCCGCAGCCCCGGCGCTGACCAGGTGCGTGCCAGCCGCAGCCTCGCACCTCCTTCTCCATTCACCGGGCGCCGACTCACTTTGGGGCTCAGTAATCGGCGACCGCGGGCGCTCCGCACGCCGAGCTCCCCGCAGGGCGATGGCACCGGCAGCGCCCGGTACCTCCGCGGAGCCGGGCACGACGGGAGGTGCCCACGGAAGGGAAGGCAGCGGCCCGGGGAGGGCAGGGCGGTGCAGGCCCCACGGCCAGGGCCGGCCCCCGCCCGCCCCGCCCCGCACACAAAGGCGGGCACCGCAGCCGTGCCCCGCCGCCCGCCCCGCAATGCAGCGGCCGCACTCCGCACCTTTGACTTGCGCCTCGTAGTCGGCGATGATCTCTTTGTCCTTCTTGAACCTGCCCTGCGATGACATCTTGCGGGGGGGCGCGGGCTCCGCCGGGACACCCGCCCGGCTGCGCTCCTGCGCTCCTCCGCTCCTCGCACCGCCGGCCCCGCCGCCTCACCCGGCCGCGGCCCCGCCGCCGCCCGCGGCTGCCTTCATTGGCGGCGCCGGGAACACAGCGCGCCGCACGCAGCCCAGCGGGAGCCGCGGCGCCACCGGCCTCCGCGCCCAGCCGAGCGCAGCCGAGCTCCGCCGCTAGCCGAGGCGGGGCCCTGCCGCCGATCCCGCGCTCAGGTTGCGCGCTGGGCGAGGCGGGGCCGCCGTAAGGGGCGGGGCAGGACGCGCGTCCCCGCGCCCCTCCCAGTCCTTCCCGGCGGGGTCCGGTCGCTGGGGGCGCGGTGCCCCTCGCGGAGGGTCGCTGGTGGGCAAGGGGGGACGGAAAAGGCTCCGTCGAGTATGGGAGTGAGCGGCGCCTCCGCGCCCTCAGCCCCGCTCCCGGTTTAGCAGAGCCCGGCTCGTTCCGCCGCTGCGCTCCCGCCGCTCCGTTAAGCGGCGTGCACGGTCGTGCGCTCCCCGCCGTGGCGAGGTCCGGCCGCGCCGACCCCGGCACCGCACGGGCCCGCTGCGGCCTCCACATCGCCCGGTTTCCCAAGGGGCTGGTTTGGGATCTCGTTCTGCAGCCCCCCCGAACCGCCCTCTCGCAGCCGCGGCACCCGCTGCCTGCGGACGAGGCAGTTTCCGTACTGCGACAGGGCACCGGGCTGGAAGCTGCTCTCCAAGGCTGAAGTGTCAGATACTATGCTTTTAACCCATATACTGGATTTGACAGCTGAGGTACCTGGGTGGGCACCATCACAGCACCCGTGTCCTCACCACTCCTTGCAGCTCCCCCTCACTCCCATGATCACACATCTGAGCTGTACCTATAGGCCAACATCCAGCCACAATGGGTTTATCAACAGAAAAGCAGTAATAAACATGAGTACAGTGGCAAGGGAGAGGTTTATGGCACGCATTTAACTCAAAGGCCATTTGGCTCAAGCTGGAATATTTTTTGACTGGTGCTCTTTTGAAAATGCATTGGGAAAGCGCCAGGTCCCAAAACACAGCAAGCCCTGTCATTCAGAGTGACAAACACAAGTTTGGTTTTGGTTTTCCAGCCCCAGGAGAAGGCCCGTCACACACATAAAAGGCCATTTTGAGGATACGAACTCCTGCTTTGGGTAATACAGAGCATCACCTCGTGGTGCATCTGTAAGCTGGCTTGTAGAGGTAGTGCTTCATTCTCTCTTCTGCAATCCATCTCTACATTAAAATGCTGGCCCTGGGTCAATCACTGAAGTACATTTGTTTTGGGAAAATCGTGTTTGGAAAAAGCATGATGCAAAAGGCTGGGCTTTGTAGGTGCCCCATGTTTGGGGCAGCCTCCCCAGGCACTGCTGTACCGCTTCTGCTTCTCTTCAGTCCTCCCCTGGAAAGTGTGTTTTCTAGCACTACATTTCCCCCCCAAGGTTTGGAACTGTGAGTGTTGAGGAGGCAGAATTGACTGCAAAATAAAGTGGCATCTGACTACACTGCTGTCCAAAGGTATAGATTTCCAAGTGAAGAGGCAGCTTGAGGGGTGGCCCATGGGAGCCTCACACCAGGCAGGCACAGGCTTGGGGGCCCCAGCACCCATGGGAGCAGCCTCTCCTCTCTCTGGGCTGGGAAAGCTCACATCCAAGGCTGCAAAATTAGGGAAAAAGTAGGGAAATCTCTTCTGTGTGGGCACCATTTCTGCAGAAACAGAGCCTTGCAAATAACAACAGAAGTGTTCAGTGCAGAGCGCCTTGCAAGATAGGGGTGTGACATATAGAGGACCAGGGAGTGAGAGGGAAACCCACTTTGCAGACTAAGGGTCTGACCTTAAGGAGTTCAGGGTTCTTTGATTCCATCCAGAAGCTGTTTTGAGAGAGGGGCTGCACTTGAGCAGATTTGTCATTTTTTGTTAACAACTAGGAAAAAACAGGGAAAATCTGCTCATTCCATCAGAAGCAGCAATGCTATTTAAGGCTCTTTTCCAGGGGTTTTCTGCTTGAGTAAGAAACAGCAGTTAGGAACCTGTGTCATGAAAAGATCACATACGCTTTTGTCAACAGGGAGTTTTCAAAGCGGCACTTACGAGTGCTCGTGTGGCAATGCCTGTGAGCACAGCCTCTTGGGAAGCCAGGCCCACTGTGTGCTTCCTCTGTCCAGCCCCAGCTACACTCCGATTACTGCGCTGCACAATGAATCCTTTTGTTGGTGTCTTGTGTGGAGTGAATTCAGGGAGATTTGATGATTCACAGTTATTCTGCCAGTTTACAAAAAAACAAACCAAGCCTATTAAACAAATAATTTACCTAGCCCTAGCAAGCAAGACAGAAGAGCATTCTGCATTTCCAGCAGCCATAAAAAGACCCAGAGAGGAGGGAGACAAAGAAAGAGCTGCTTGGGAAGCGGCAGCCTCTGCGGAGCGCCGAGGCTCAGGGCTGCAGGGCTGAGCAGCCGCCCCTTCCCAATGCCTGTGAGGGCTGCGTAGCTCAGAACCTTTTCCAGAGGGCAGCAACCTGGGCGCAAGGTGAGGAGGGCACAGGGACCCCAGGATAAGAAAGGGCGCTGGAACGGTGGCTATGAGCATGAGTCAACTTTTGTGGCGGGGCAGAAGCAGTCAGAGTTAGTAACGCTTTCTAGAGCTAGCTGTGCTGTGTGGATGATGCAGGGCAATGCACTGCTCCGACAGCCCAGAGTCCGCAGAAGCAAACGTCTCTGGGAGGTGAGCAAGCAACCATCAAGGCATGAAGTGGCAGGGATTTGGCGAAGCTTCTCTGTGGAATTCACCTTGTGCCAGTGTAGACCCACAGGGCAATCAGGGACCCCAAATCGGCAGCTGCAGAAGCAGAGGGGTGAGCTAGGAGGAGAAAGGCACAGGACAGCCCTCGGCATACCCAGTAGAGCAGCAGTGCGGGCTGCAAAACCCTGATCCAACAGAGCCAGGCACATTTGAACGGAAGACAAGTGGGGAGAAAGGATAAGAATGAAGGATCTGATAGAGGGGGGGTTGGGTGCAGTCAGCACAAAAGGGGCAAGAGGAAACAAGCGGAGAAAGAAAGAGGCTGTGAGTATCCCGTGGCTAAGCTGAAAGGATGCAGGAGGGATCCGAGTACAGGACATGCTTCCCTGGTCTCAGCAAGGAAGGTGGGGTGGGATTAGAGAAACATCAGCGAAGGAGTGTTGACACCTCAGTGGAAAACAACTAGGAAGTCTGGAAAACAGCAATTGCTGAGCTGAGATGAAGAAAAGGGGCAAGGGGGAGAAAGCTGTTAGTGTGTGATGGGGAAGCCAGGACATTGTGCCCAGTCTATGCCCAGAGAAGTGTCTATCCTCCAGCTGCACACCCTCAGCAGTGCTGGGAGCATGCTAGCCCTGCCTCTGGTTTTGTTTGCTTCACTCACCAATACTCTTAATGCTTTGTGTCAAAATATCTTTGAAACACAATTTAGCTTGGTCTAAACAGTTCTGCAGCGCTGAGAATGGTGGGACAGGACAGATAAGCCAGCTGGCAGTACAGCATGTTATCATTTGGTACAATAGATGCAGAAAGCAGACAGGAGTGAGTCAAAATGCTGCATGCAGAGGGGTGGCTGGAAGATTAACTTATCTCCAAAACTTTGCTTAGGTTGTGTTTGGAATTCTTGGAGGTAGGCAATAAAACAGCTGACATGGGGAAATGGAAGAGGGATCAGTGGTCTGTTAAACTGCTAGTGGCTGTGATACAGGAAAATAGAAAAATAACACAAATTGGTACAGAATGGGAACATGGCAAGATTCTTCACTGAGAGGGATTCTATCCAGAAAATCAGATCTGTGACAGACCTTGAGAGGAGAGGGCTGAGCAGGGCTGGGAGCTGATTCCTGAGTGCCCAGGTGCAGGCGTGAGAACAAGACAATAATAGGACATAACTGAAGAAAGGAGAAAATGGAGCATTTTACTGGCCATAATAAATCACCTATCAAACAAAAGGGTTGGGAGATAAACCTCAGTCTGCCTCAGAGAATCCGCATGATCCTCTCCATTAAAGGGCTGCTCCTCTGCACCATTCACACTAGATGTTTATCTGCTGCTCCAAAACATGAGTTTGGCAGTAAATCTTGCTCTACATAGAAACACAGTTTTTGGTAGAACTGCTCTAGTGGGAAAGAAGAATAATGACAAGCATTCTGCAAGCCAAGTGACAGTCCTGAGCTGCTGAGCTTCCTGGGGTCCGCATGCTGCTGGAAACTCAGCACACGGCAGCGGGCTGCTCCAGTGCTACCCAGAAGCCTGACTTTCTGGGAACAATGAACTCAGCTGCCTTCCCTGCCAGGGGAATCCAGGAAGGAGCTGGGATGCTGTGTGTGATACCCACTCATGGGATTAGCCTCGTGGAAGAAAGGCTGCCCAGGGCTACAGTTGGAACCAGGCTGGAGAGGGGACTCCAAGAAAAGCTGAGAGGTGTCAGAGAATGATCCTCCAGGAATATCAGGTCTCTACAGAGGGTGCCACTGGAACAAGAAAAGAACTGTTGTGTGCAACTATGGTATATAATTTCCCAAAGTAAGGAAAGCTAACTTACATGACAAGTACATGCTCGTAAAGCACAGGGATAATGATGTTGTGTTCCTTTGCAGCAAAGACCACTGTGGTTAGGACCTTATACTTCAGAGCTCTCTCTCTGCAAATAAGAAAATGAATAGAAAAAGAAGCACAGGCCATTTTGTAACAGATTAACCCCCATGGAGGTTACTTCTCCCTGTAACCCTCAAAGCATTAGCAGAGCAAGTACCAAAATTTTCTAATAACAAGCTGTGCCATAGGACAGATTTTGATTTTCTTGCCAGATTGGTTCCAACATGTGTGGCTGCCTCTGAGGTCAAAGTGGAGCATCTGGGGGTGTTAAACATCATCCATCAGAATGGTCCATAATGGAATGGTGAAAGAAAAGACACAAACAATCCTGAAATAATGTAATAGCATCAGGATTTTCTGCTATTCAGATATCACTGAGAATAAAGAAGCAGCAATGTCTGAAGAAAAATAATCCAATCATGAATTAATGATCTTTAATAAATATCAATGTCTAAGATCATTCCTGGAATTTCTACTTAAAACAGCTACTTAAAAAGAAGGATTACATTATAATTCACTTTGTGACACTTTCAACACAGAGTTTTTCAATGAAGAATGGGATGGGATTTAATCATAATAAATACTTCCAAGCTTGAGATATAGGGAAACCAACAGTAACTATGGCAACGTGGTCACTCCAGTAAGGCTAATGCAGATTATTTCCAGGGCAGTAGCCTTGTGTGTGCTCAGGAAGCAGAGGTAATGCTTGCTTAAAGCAATTCCTAAATTAAGGAAAATTCTTTAGGCAGAAGCTGCCTTGCACTCTTTGTTTCCAGCCTCAGACTGTAAGAGTTTCATGATATGCTTAACATATACCCAGTTGCCTTAGACATGTATGCAAATACTGTTTCAAGAGGGATACTTACATACGGTTGCCCTAAGTCAGGCAGACCCTCTGGCCATACCAACTCTCATTTAGGTAAGGCATTGAAAAGGTAGGCCGGAGACAGGCTGGATGGGCAAGCCAAGCCTTGACTGATGCGAACATCCAGCTGTTTGTTAGAACCCTTCCCAACTTCACACAGGTATTAACAGCTGCAGCATTGCTGCCAGTTACCCATCCCAGAGCAAGGCAGCTCATGCTACATGACCCCAAATCTTTCTTGGTCTTTCTACCTTTCTGAGATCTTCGAAAGATAGAATTCCCTATGCCACACCTCGGTTTGATGGAGTTGGCGAAGTGGGATGACCTTCACCTTTGATGTGTTGCAGGACCCTTTGCAACCTATTTGGGAAGTTGCCATAGACGCCTACTTGGTGATAGCAACTATTCCTAGGTGTCACTCTGTGCCCTTTTTTATCTGTGTGTAGTGAAGTGCATTGTAACTGGGCACTGACATTGCTATATCGATGTATCCTGCACTCAAAATAACTGCATCCAAAGACAAATCTTGATTTCCGTATGCTTTAGGTTTTCCATGTGAAAACTCTGTGAGGCTTCAAGGCTTAAGATCTTCTTGGACCATTTGAGATGCTCAGATAAAAAATGTGTCCCCTTTCTCTAGGAGGGTACAGGTATGGTTCCTTCATCAGATACAGAGCTGCAAGAACAAACTAGAGAGCAGGTTTAGGAAAAAGCAGCCCCTTTCTGCCCATGTTCCATGATGGAACTGCAGCAGAATCTTGACAGCCTGACTACTGCACTAGGCTCTGTATCACTGGCTCCTGACTCCTAGGCACTACCTGGGGATTCCTTTTCTTCCCCTTTCCCACCAGGAGACTGGAAATAGCCCTTCTCAGCAAAATACCCCAAACCTATAACTGCTTCATTGCAATCTTTGAGAGGCAAAGCACACTTCAGACAGCACAGGAGAGAGCAGTCTCCATGGAGTGATGAGCAAAGAAAAGCTGCAGTTGTAAGGGGATAAAAAATAAGGCAACTGGAAGCAATTGCTGTCCCTTCCATCCATGGCCTTTCTTACACTATGCAGGTTTTCTGATGCAGATCCACAAGGATAAGGTGATCTGATCCAGAGTCCCTCCTTTAGCAGTCCTGGAAGCGATGCTCTCTGTGAGCTGCAGTGATAAAGCTGCTCCATGTATCCCACAATAGCCTTGAGACAACACAGCTGTGCTGGGAATCTTTTGGAAAAGTTCTCTGCTGTGAACAGTGCCAAACAAGACTTGGGGCAGCAAATTCACTGTAAACAGCTTCCACTATCTATTCTCCAGATTATTTGCAGTTTACCTTCACTAATGTCCATGGGTAACAAGCCTGTTTTTACTGGGAACTCTCAGCAAAGAGGGAATCATAGAATAGGGTTTCTTTTCTCCCAAAGAGTTTGCATAGGAGGATGTAATTTGGAAACCAATGTGCTTCTTTTCAGCATCCCAGAAGTTTGCTTTTTATGTTTATTTTACTTGGCTTCCAGCATCTCTGTTGTAAGTAGAAGGCTATCTTCAGAAAATACGAGTTCAGTATCTTTGAAGACATTGCTATTCAGAGAAGAAAAAGAGCACTCTAAAAAGATGAGCCCATCTGAATACCTGTCTTTGTCACTGTTACCATTTTTAAGCCTTTGTAGTAACAGCAGAATTTAGCATTGTGCTGGTCAATAATTCAAATCACTGTAAGAAATGGGAATATTCACTTGTGACTGGAAGCACAAGGTATTATGATAAACAACGTGGCAATAGCAGTTCTTCCCAGTAACTGTAATTCTCCTGTAAAAGGCATTTGAGTCACACTCAGAATTTGGTGCAACTCTGCAAGGCCAAAGTTGCAGCACATGTTGCTTAAGCGATTGTGAAAGGTCTCTTGCTGGCAGTTCCCTGCTAAAGATCTGTTACCTTATTTCCTTGGGGAGATTACCAAGACCGTGCAGTCAAAGCTGGGCTTTCCTTTCTCTGCAGATTCTGCTGGTGCCTGCGCAGCCACTGCTACAGGGAGAGGGCACATCTGACAGGAGGGAGCACAGGGAGTTGGGCACTGGTGGAAAGTGGCTCAAAGACACGCTTGCTCCACACAGGAGCTTCCAAACCCACCCACATCCTTCCTCTGGGAGAGGAATATTCACAGCTTTCCCTGGAAAAGGGTCTGCTGTCCTAGCCTTTGTAGGAAGGGCATCACCTGCACAACACTGCCACTTACATATTAATATCCAAGGTGTGCATCTGAAATACAAGTAATTAAGTCCTGCCCATAGGACAGGTTGGAGTCCTTTGCCTAGTACTACTTAAGCCCACAAATAATAAGTGATTTTACGTAACAGCTTTGAGGGAAAAGCAACAGGAACCTTGTTTCTGACTCTTTCCTGTGGACTGCTTCCTTAGATTTAATCTCGTACAAAACCACAGTGACCCAGACTCACACTTGGGCTAGTCCCTCCCCTACACACTGCTGAATCTGAAGCTGCCAGAGCTATACTGTTATTTATACTTGTCCTGGGTTCAGCAGTAGCAGTCATTTTTCTCCTTCTTAGTAGCTGGTGCAGTGCTGTGTTTTTGACTTT
>WYDI02029286.1:0-22803 GCA_009867235.2 Psittacus erithacus | reverse complement strand
CCCATCCCATCCCATCCCATCCCATCCCATCCCATCCCATCCCATCCCCAGCAGATTCCTACCTGCAGCGCGGAGGCTGGGGGCTGGGCGGCCCCCGTTGCGGATGCTGTAGCCAGGACCATTGCCATAGAGGATGCTGGTGTAGGCTTGCTTGTCCTTGGCTTTCTTGGGGGCCAGCCCTGGCACAGGGAAAGACACTGTTACCCCCTGTCCCAGCCAGGTACCTCTCCCCAGCTCCTCATCTCAGCTGGCTCAGCCTTTGGTGGTAGTAAAAGAGAGAGATGGGGGCAGGGATGCTCATCGCCCCTCCCCGAGACCCACCAAAAATGGAGGTGCCACGCAGCGTGTTGCCCCCAAAGGTGAAGACGTGGGAGTGATCAGCTGTCACCACGGTCAAGGTGTCGGAGGGGGAGGTGATCTCGCCTGCACGTGCCACTGCCCGGTCCAGCATGACGGCTTCCATCAGCGCCTGCTTGGCCCGGCCGCTGTGGTGGCCATGGTCAATCCTGCCACCTGCACAAGAAACACGGCCATCACCCTTTTCCTGGTCCCCTGGAATGCCCATGTGCTCCAAAGACCTGCATCCCACCCCAGCCTCAGCCACACTGCCCAGCTGGAGCTACTCATCTTCCACAAAGAGGAAAAAGCCTTTGGGGTTCCTGCGCAGGATGCGAATGGCCTTCTCTGTCATCTCCACAATGGAGGGGTCCGTGGACGTGTTGCGGTTTAGCTCATACTTCATGTCCTTGGGCTCAAAGAGGCCTGGGGAAGCAGGGTGTGGGGACTTCATGATGGGGCTGCTTTGTGCTCCTGCGAGCAACCCCCAGAACAAGGAGGAGGAGAGATTGCTGGTGGTGCAGGCAGTGATGCTCTTACCCATCAGGTGGCTTACAGAGTCATCCTTGACTGCATCCATGCCTTTCTTGTCCCAGACATAGCGGGCAGCCTGCCAGTGAGAACATAGCCGGTGACAACGGCACATGCACCATGCCTGGCACCACGTCCCATCCACATGGCTGTACTACCTGCTTGGCATTCAGCCACTCGGCAATCAAGTCGAGGCCATCCTTCCTGGTGCCATTCTGAGATGGGTCCTCTGGGTACTCAGGGTCTGCAGTCCGCCTGGGGGTCATGTACATCCGCCCACCGCCCAGGATCACCTGCTGGGGAGCTCAGCAGACCCTCTTAATGTTCCCCCTGTCCCCTCCCTCCCATGCCCACTCCCCAGCTCACATTGATGTCTGTGTTGTGCACCAGCTGGTAGGCGATGTCCTTGCAGCCATCCCGCAATGCCTCCTTGGGCATATTGGCATCGGCGTACCAGCTCCGGCTGGCCGAGTGGGCATAAGCTGCCCCTGGGGACGCGTGCTGCACCCGCGTGGTCGTCACGATGCCCACCGACTTGCCTGCAGCGTGGGTGTTTACAAAAGAGGCTGCCCAGCCCTGGGATAGCCATGCCATGCCAGGCTCTCCTCGTTGGGTTGCCTGCTGCTCCTACCTTCCAGCCTGGCCCGGTGTAGGATTGAGTCCACCTCATTGCCAAAGGTGCTGCGGCATTTGCCGTAGACAGCTGCCCCACTCAGCCCCAGCGTCTTGGCATTGGCCTTCACCCCACAGAGATAGGCTGTGCCTGTGCCAGCGCTATCTGGCACTTGCCGGTCGATGGTGTAGGTCTGGGAGCAAGCAGAGGACAGTGGGGTTTTGTACAGGGGGCACCAGGGCTACCCCCCAGTGCTGCCTCACTCACCTTGGCCAGGGCCAGGTGGGGAAAGGCCTCCATGGCCAAGATGTTCTCCTCGCCTGAGCCACCAGCCAGCTGCCCCTTGTAGATCCGAGCCGCTGACATAGTGGACAGCCCCATGCCTGCAGGAACCGCAGTATGGACTGGTAAGGGGCTGGGGCCTGGGAAACTCCTGACTGCCTCTGGCATTGCCCTGTACCAGCTGGGGAGGAGAGGACCTGCACCAGCCCTGCCTTCTCACCAGCCATGTCCCCTGCCTGGCTAGAACCCGGGGGACTCACCGTCGCCCATGAAGAGGATAATGTTTTTGGCCCGCTGTGCCACTGGCTGCAATGCCAGTGCCAACTTCAGCCTCCTCCTGGCCCCTTCATTCCAGTAGCCTGGGGTCTTCTCGGCATCTGGAGGCAAGAGCAGAGCTGGGGATGCGCAGAGGCACTCCGCAGCCTGAGGGTCCCCAGGGGCATCCCTGCCTGGGACAAGGGCGGGCATCTCCACCAAAGGTGAATTCAGTTGCTCTGATCTCCCTCAATGGAGGCCTCAGAGAGACCAGGAGCCCTTCAGGGATCAGCCTGGTCTTCAGCAAGCTCAGCATTACCCAGAGCCCATCTGCAGAGGGGGAAACTGAGGCAGAATTTGGTAGGGAAGTTCCTATGCCTTTCAGCAGAAGGGCTGACTGAGGCATCAGCCCCCTGCAGCAAGTGTGCAATGTCCGAGCAACCGCAGCCAGCTGTGGCTATTGAGCCACTTGATCCCAAGCCTGTCAGGGGCAAGAGGGCAGCGGGGCTGGGGAAACAGGGACAGGGCCTGCTTTGGTGGGGATTGAGACAAGCTCATTCAAAGGCTGGGGTCCCAAACCACCCTGAGTTGCCCAGGAGGGTTTGCAGTTGCTTGTATCCCCACAGGGAGGTAAGAGAGTCCCCAGGGAAGTGATGCCAGCCCCAGAACCCCCCGCCAAGGGTTCCTACCCCTTTTTCCCATCTCCTCTGTCACCTGAAGTTGCAGCAGCGAGCGGGGCGAGGAGGCAGAGAAGAAGGCAGGTTCCAGGGAAGAGCGGCCACCCCATGCTGCCCACCCCAGCAATCTCCCGGAATGCTGCCTGCATCCAGGGCGGGGGGGACACAGCCCTTTATGGCCCTTTCCTGTCCCACAGGCGGGCCCCTCCACAGGTGAGACGATGGGCTGATAACATTCAGGGACTATCTCTCAGCCCTGCCCAGGGCCCTCCCAGTGTCCCCAGCCCCCCTGGGGCCATCCCTGCCCCCCACCAGCAAGGGAGGACCTCCAGCCCTTCCCTGGGGATGGGAGCACCCAGTGGCCTCCAGCTCCCATGGGGGGGCTGCCTGCGGGACCCCAGGGAGTGGCAGGGAGGGTGTGGGGCAAAGTGCTGTTTTTGCAGACAGGCTGAGCTGGGCCAGGCTGGATTGGCCTTGTTTCCAAGGAGGGGGATATCTTGCCTTTGGTGTCTGGGTCCTCAGGTCCTGTCTCCCAGAAACACAAGTCCCACACTGCCTGTCAGGCTCTGGGACTTCCAGTGCCCAACACCCGGGGCACAGTGGGGTAACCTGTGCCAGCTCATCTGCACAGCGAGGTAACCTGCTGTGGGAAGGGAACAGCCACATGTCATCAGCACTCAGTAAGGAGCAGGAGGAACAGGGAGGAACAGGCTGCTCTCCCCAACTCCCACCTCAGAAGGCGACATTCATGTGTGGTTGCACCAGGCCATCTGGAAGGATGCCACCAGCAGCACAAGCCCTAGGGACTGCAGGTGATCCTGATGGTTTCACTGTTTGCCAGCTCCTGGAGAGCGTGTTGTACCCAGCCCTGACCCATCCCAGGGTCCGATCCCCAAACTGAGCCGGGCAGCCCAGGTTTGGTCAGCTCCTGCCTTCTGCAAAGGGCAGATGTGACTATGCCAGGGCCACATCTGTCACTGTTGATGAGGTAGAGCAAAGCAGGTCCCCCTCCCTGCCTGGCATGATGGAACCACTCCTTCACTCCAGACATCCCTCCACCAGCCACTGCTCATGGCTGCCCAACCCTGCAGGGGTGATGAAGTGATGAAGTGGAGCAGCCCATGCTCTGTAGACATCCTGCACAGTGTTGGTGGGGGATGTGGGGATGGGGAGCAGGCAGAGATGCCTGGAGATTTCAGAGGCGCTGGCTGGTCCATGAGGGGCTGGATGCTCTCTTGAGCAGCAGGAAGAAGCAAGAACATGGGCTGCAGGGTCCTGAGGGGAAACAGACTGGAGGCCACAGTGTGAGGGGCTCAAGGAGACACCCCGTGACTCTTGGTGAAGGCTCAGACTGAGGGATTAGCTGCCAGACCAGGAGCTCGAAGCACACGTCAAACAGATCCCCCATGCTCTCCAGCCAAGCACATCCAGGGATGGGTGAGGTGTCAAGGCCACCTGAGTTTCAGTCAGGGAATCGGCAGGCAGGGGAAGGCATGAGGCTGCCTGGAAGATGAGCTATTGCTGGGATTCGTGGCTGGGGAAAAATGGAGGAGACAAGATAAAAACTGCGCAAGCCCCACATGCAGCTGCTGACCCAGCTTTTATTTCACGATACACAACCCTGTGACAAACCCTCCTGCATGGCCCCATGGCTGCTTCCCACTGCATCCCACCTGGCTGGAGGTGGAGTCAGCCCCTCTCCTCTCCTGGGGATGCACGTCCCCACCTGGCCCTCACCACGGGCACCCAAGATAGCCGGGGATGGACACCGCTGCCTTAAAAAACAAAATCAAGCATCAAGCTAAAACACCCGAGAGCAGAAACACCCTCGCCTGTGGCAGGCTCAAGCCCTGAGCCCTGCTCCCGGCCAGTTAAAATACAAACCAGAGATAAAATGGCATCGGTTTTTAAACTGAGAACCCCTCAGTGGGGTTCTCCTCGTGGATCCCCTGTGCCCCAGCGGGTGCCAGTGCAGGGCCTAGGAGGTGAGGAAGCGTTGGCAGTGGGAAGCACACACAGCCCAGGGCGCTCACTTCTCCAAGCTCCGTCTCTTGAGCAGGGCACTGTACTTGAGAGGGATGCCGTCCGACCTCAGCACCACCTCCACCAGCGTGAAAATGGTGATCACCTTTAGCAAAGGACAGAAAGAGGGAGAGAAAAGGTGGTTTTGGCATCACACCAGGATTTGCTTAGAGCTGTGCTGGCTTTTGCTGACTGAGCTGCAACACCCATCAGGAACTGGAGACTGGGGCAGGACAGTTTCAGATAGCTCTGCTCAGGTCCAGGGTGCTCACTGGGCTGCAAAGCTGGTCAGGGAACCCAAACCCACCTAAATGGGCCTCCCAAAACATCCTCAATTATTCTAGCTTGATCGGGCCCCAGTCTTGTTCTCACTGTCTGGGAAGGGAAGGAGCATGGATGATCATGCCCTTGGGTTTGCATTCCAACCTTCTCTAAAGCCTGCCCCTGTCTCCCTTCTCCAGCTGAAGAACGCACATCATGCCTTACTGAAGCAACTTCATGTGCATTCCCATGTAACCTGCTCTCGGTGGCCCTGCCTTGGTGGGGGTTGGACTAGATGATTTCCAGAGGTGCCTTCCAACCCTAACGGTTCTGTTATTCTGCGGACTTAGCCAAGCACCAACAGTAACCTGGGGCGAGAAGGGTTTCCCACATCACACTGAGCATCCCACAAGGGAACAACCCCCCAGTGCTCCCACAGTGAGAAGGGAAGGGAGCACGATGGAGAGAGAGACACAAGAGAATAAAGATCTCAGAAAATCAATCCCTCCTGTTCAGGAATGCGCTGCTGCCTGCTGCCATCTCCCTGCTCCCTGACTCTGTGCAGATTAAGAAGCATAAAGTATTGATCATGTCTATCCACAATGAACAGCTAATGGCTGGCTGGGACACTGGGAACAGCCTGCCTGGGGCCATGGACAGGCATTTGGGGACTTCACTTACTGGAGCCTGTCCCCAAGCCCTGCACTAGAGCAGGGCTGAATGGTCAGCTTAGGGGCTGACCCAAATGAGAAGTGGGCACAGAGCCAGCGCTGTAACCTTGTCAAACCCTTCCCAGCTCATCTGGTGCAGCCGCTCCAGATTAATCATTCAGAGCAGCGAAATCTCATTGAGACTTAAACATATCATAGGGGCCAGCAAGGAGAAAACTACAGGGAAATCCTTTTGCAGATGGCTGCCCAGATAGCTGCTGGCTACCTAGCACCCTGCTTGCCTCAGCTGGCAGCAGCATAGGAGGTAGAGGCCATGGGGCAGCCCACCGCATCTGGGGGAGTTAAAAGGGCATTATCAGGGCTCTCCCTTGCACTCCTGCCTCATCCCGTCCATGAACTGCTGAGGAACAGCATGATTTCACACCAAATCCCCTGAGTCTTAGATCCACTTCATACTCAAGCCCTAAATAATGCACACTGAAGTCCTGACCATCTCCTGGAGCTTGTGGAGAGATGGAGGCAACACCTCCCCTCTGTGGCAGGGCCAATCAGCCCAGACCCCTGCACAGCTTCCCACAAACAGCCTTCCCTGATTTTCCCACTGCCTGGCCACGCTGAGCCAAGAGAGGAAGCAGAGGCCAAGCGTCAGGGTCAGGCAGGGAGAGCTCAATGCCGTGGGGTGTTCAGGTGACATCTCCCATGGTTCAGCCCAGCTCCAGGGGATCCCATTCATCCCAGGGTTGAGGATTTATCAACTTGGGAATCTGATAGCTCAGAGGCCAGCGCAGAACCTGCTCCCAGGGGAGGGCTCCAGTATTTTCTTAGAAGGTGTGGAGGATTCATGGAGGAGTTGCCTCTACTGCTGTGTGTTTCCTTAACCAGAATGGGCCCTGCTCATGCTGGGGCATCATTTTTCATGTGGGTCCCTACTAGGCTGTAAGTGTTACCCGCTCCTGGAGGAAAGGAGGAACCAAGGCTACTTCGGGCTGCATCCAGGGGGCTTCTCTGAGCTAAGCTGAGAAAGGAAAGCTTAGCTTCAAAGGGAGGGAGGCCTGCAGAAATGCCTGCAGCAGCTGGGGAGTTCTGCTGGCTCCAAATGGACATCTGGGAAGGAAAGGACTCCCAGGACATGCATCATATAGCTGAGAGGGTCAGCCTGACCCTGTGTTGAGAGTCCTTTTCATCCAGCCCTATGTGAACAGGGATGGGTTATGCTGGGCTTGCTTGGAAATGAGGTTCATGTGTAGAGCTCCTGGAGTGGTGCAGGGAAAGGCTGAAACCCAGCACTCCCATCCCCACCCAGGTAGTAGGCAGGGACCACAGCAGTCAACACAGCTGTGATTTTATAGCGATGCCAGACAAAAGCTGGCAAAGAAGCACCACTTAATCAATCCAGACAAATGTGATTGCTCCCTTTGATTGAGTTACCAAGTTAATAGATGACAGGGACACAAGAGAGAGATTTCCAGATGCTGTTAAACCATTTGACACTGCATATCAGGAAGCCTGACTTAAAAAAATTCATTCTATTTGGGTCTCAACCCTGTCACAGGGATATAAACCCAAAGGAAGGGTTGTGCCAGTGAGGGGGCAAGGAACACTAGGATGGGAGGAAGGTGCTGCCTTAGGCCTGATCTTACTTAGTATCTTAATTGATGATCTGGAAGAAGGAAGTAAATAGAGTGTTAATTCAATTCCTGGAGGAATCTGAACTGGGAGACAGAGCACACAGCAGACAGGGCAGAGTCTAAGGGCCACGAAGGGGTCAGAGGAGGGGGCAGTGATGGGATGGTGGGTTTGGATGGCAGAGGTTGAGGTGGAGGTCAGGCTCGCTGGGGAGGGGACACAGAGGGACAGGAGGACCTGAGAGCCTGGGAGGCAATCCTGCCTCCTGGAGCTGTCCCTGCAGACATTACAGACATGATTCTCATGTTGCATGCAGCCTCCATGTCAGCCCCATGGTGTTGTGAACTCATCCCCTGCTCAGTGGTCTTACCTGGGGCACAGATTCTTGTTCTGGCTCCTCCGGCTCCCACAACAGTGTCAGCTCTGGCTTCCTCCCCTCCTTCCGGAAGTGGAAGCCCAGCAAGGGCAGCGCCTGAAGCCAGGGAAGAGTCTTGGGAACAGTCTGTGGCCCTGACAACATTCCCCTGCTCAGCTCTGCCCCTCCACCTGCGGATGGGGACAACACTGCTTTTGCCCAGCACACTGCCTCTGCAGCTCTTTAACAACCAGGAAGCAGCAGCCCATTAGCCTCAGCCCAGCATGTAAATTAGGGGCTCCTGTGATACACAACATATATCATGCTATATGTCCTGTTTAAAGATGTCATTGCCAGCCATATAACCAGGTTATTAAGAGAAGATGCTGTCACCAACCACAGGTGCTGGCCTACAGTGGTGCTGATGCAGCTCCAAATACACCATCTGATTAAATGAAATGAAAACCAGCCTCACTCCCTTCCCTTGCTTCAGCTCCCTGTTGAGCTCTGTCCCCCTGAATCTGTTTTTATTCCCTTTTACCTACACTAGATGACCCCCAGCACATAGCAGGGATAAGCTGGTCCTCAGAAACTGAGCTGCTCCAGACCGCCCTAGCCGCTCATGCCTGCCCAGGGCAGAGGGGTAGAAGGGAGAACCCATGAAGGCTCCCTTCCCTCCAGCTAGCCCAGATCAGATGCAGCTCAGAAGGGCACGAGGACAGCCACTGCCTCCAGTGATGCCAGGCTGCTGCAGCCCTCTGGTGAGGCAGCATTGGCACTATCTCACACTGGTGAGGTACTTACATTGCAGTAGATGCGCTTCTGGACTCCAAACTTCAGCACCAGGACATCAAATGCCTCGTTCAGAACACCCATCACCATGGCCTCTGACTCCAGAGGACCACACTCCTGCCAAAAGACAGGGCTGTAACTAGACTGTTTGTTTCCCCCAAGGCCAGCTAGGCAGCCTCACAGCCCTCTGCCTGGTGACATCTAGGCTAACCCTTCGTGAGGAAATCCAGAGATGACTTGGGGTAGGATATCTTGGCTCTTACCCTAACAAAGATGCTGAAGAAGAGGTCAGCACTGAGTTCCTGCACCCTCTTAGAAGCCATCTTCCGGTCATTGCTGTGATCTGCCTGTCTCTGGATTGCCTCTTTTTGCATCTTGATAGGGGGGCTGGCACCTGGGAAGGGAACAAGTGACAATGATATGCCCATGCTCTCTCCTGCTCTAGAGTCATGACATGGCACCCTGGACCCAGATGCTAAGCTCATCTCCGTGCCCCTGTTATTTGAGAGCACCCACATGTGAGGGAGCTGCCCCATGAGATGCAGACTCCAAGTATCCAGCACTCATGTCAGGCAAGGCATGGCCTTGTGCTTCCTATGCTGGGCACAACCACCCCCTCCCCTTGCAGCACCCAGAGCTGCACCGCAGGCAGCTGGTGGCACCCACCAAGTGAGGCGGAGAGGAGACGATGCACAATGATGTCTGCGTAGCGGCGGATGGGCGAGGTGAAGTGAGTATAGAAGGGCACGTTCAGGGCGTAGTGGCGAAAGAGGGTCTCGTCCTCCAGGACACCGGTGCAGAAGTAGAGAGCCATCTGAAAGGGGTGAGAAATGAGAGAAGGGTGTGAGCAGGGATGGTGGCAGTACCCTGCAAGAGGCTGGAGGGGTCCATGTCTGTGAGACAGCTCCAGCAGCTGATGGTCCTTCATCTGCTGGGCTGCGCAGGGACAAGATAGGTGCTCCAGGAACTGAGCACAGAGCAAAGGGGTCAAAGCCACTGCAGAGATCTGCTGGCTATCAGCTGACCCTGCCTGGCCCCAAGGATTGCATTAACTTTCACATCACACATGGGTTCAAGCAGTCTCCTGCTTCTGCTCAGGCCCTGGTGCTCATTCGCTATCCCCCATCTTCCAGGGGAGAGCCCAGTCTGCCCTGTGCCCATTGCGGATGCTCTCCCAACAAGGGGTCTTGTAGAGCAGCTCCTGTGCCAGGCTCTTCGGTTCTGCGTCCGGCTGCAGGCTCTGTATTCCCATTACGCCTGCTTGGAGAGCACTGGGGGCTGGGATGAGTGATTCCTTCATTCACCAAGGAGAAGGAGACAGCCCCGCTGTGATTCCTGCTGCTCCATCCCATGCTGACAGCTGGGAAGCTGAGTGGCTGGGCTGCCCATCTAAACCAACACTGAGGCCGTGTCGGCACCATGCTGCCCAGCAGCCTCTTCAGCAGGAGCCTCTCCTGGCTGCACCGCTCCCGTTATCCCGTATGTTACAGCTTTTATTTTTACATCTGTGAAACACCAGCCTGCAAGGCTGGGAAAACAATGGGGGCTGAGCCCAGGCGGGGAGGGGAGGCTGTGAGGGTCAGGGGGGTTGCGGCAGGGTCACGGCACAGTGGCGATTGAATGAACCCATTTAAAAATAAGAGTGAGTGATTTAAAAAAACAGGAGTAGCCAGCTCTGATTACAGGGCCGTCCTGGGATCCACAGTTTGAGCAGCTGTATCCTCTGCTCTCCAGCCCAGCGGCACAGCCAGCTCCTGCTGAGCAGCAACGCACTGATCCGGGCAAGTAAATAGAGCAGGTTAAAAAAAGCAGCATCAGTCCCGGCCTTATTATGAGACCCAAGAGCTGGGATAGGAGCTGTGACGGCTGCCAATTTCCACAACCCAGAATTAAATTGTTTCTGATAGACTTCATGAAGTACAGTCTCCACTCAATTAGCTCAGCTCCCACTGAACAAGGCTCTGCGCGGTCGGGCAGGGAGACACGCCAAGTGCTGGAGGCTGCTGTGGAAGAAGATGAGCGCCCTTGTGCAGGCAGACAGCATGAAATTACAGGGGCTTTATAGGCACTTATGCTTCTGGACAGAAGGCAGGAAGGTCCCTGAAATACCAGGTAGGTAGAGAACAGACCACAGGTTAATATCCCTGCTATAAGAAAGCTGCTGGGAAGGGCTCATCCTTTCCCTACATCCAGCAGGTGCAGGGCAATCCCTGCTTTGTTTCAAATGAGAAAAGATACTGAAGGTCCTGTGCTGCTTGCTGTTGTATGGGGCACTTCTCCCTGATGGATGTGTTGGCCAAACCCAGCTGCTATTGAGTTCAGCACCATTTCTGACACCCTTTTGGCCTCTCATGACCCTCACTGAGACTGGCATCAGCTTGGATATCATTGCAAAAATGAAATTCCTCTGGGCTGTGGTATGGTTACACACTGCAGGGAGCCCAGCCTGACAAGTATCCGATACCCATCCTTGCCACCATGACAGCACTACCCAGTGATACCAGCCTGGCATAAAGCAGATGTTTTCTCATTAACAGCTTTGACTCACAAGTGGTCTCCAATCTCCAGGGTTTGTCACAATCCCTGGAGAACCATGAGGAGCCTGGAAATAAATCAGCTCCAGCCAGCCAGGGGCAGCTTTGCTCTCACAGACAGATTGAATCCCCGAGTGACTAAGCCCCTGAAAAATGGTATGTTGCCACTCTTTCATCTGTTACAGGGCTCCTAGCATGGCAATCCAGGTGCTCTCCAAGACATATGCACTACCAGTTGCTTCTCATCTCCTCCTCCAAGAGTCTGACGTCTTGACCACCAGCATGCAATGAAGATGGAAGATGCAGTCTTGGCACAACCATGGGTTAAACCTGTCAGCAGCTTATTTTGGCTAATTTAACTGCAGCCTTGTCCCTAAGACACTGGTTTTATCACTGGGAGCTGTGGGCAGGGATATGGATGACTCCTCAGCACCCTGACCAGACGGTCTCACCATGCCATCTGTCAGTTCAATGGCCCAGCCCTTGACACAGACATGGGCCCCCGCGTAGCTGTGCTCCACAGCTGCCAACGCTCAGACTGGTCTCTCCCCTATGAAGGACCACGACATCCAGAGACAATTCTTCTGTCTGCTCTAATACTGGTGGTAGACAGCAAAAAATCCTCCTCCTAGGGAAAGCTCCTTCCACCCAATGGCTGTCTTTTCCAATAGGCACTGACACAGCCTGAAACTATCTGTCCCCTAAATTTAGCAGAACAACGGTGGGAATATGAACTGCTCAAGATTTGGGGGAGCTGTGAAATCACCCACAGCAAGTGTGGTCAGGGACTGGAGGCTGCAGAGAGCAACAGTGATATCTCTTGCCTCCACAGTGTCATGGTCCTTCCTCATAGACTGGAGGTCATACAGATTCACTCCTGTGAGCACATCCTGGGGCAGATTGAAAAGTGCCCTAAAGACAGGAGCAGAGTGCCCGCTCACCTGATCAATGGCTTTGGGCAAGTCTGAAACTCCATTTACTAACTAAACAACAGTTCAGCAAATGGCCAACTGCATAAGCTCATCCCAGGATCAAGACAGATTTCTGCTTCCTCTGGCTCATGCTACCACTTCCAGCAATGAGAGCACCCCATCATGCACAGCACTACCATCCTGCCAGGGAATGCCAGCAGATGGGGAACGCTAGCACATGGGAACACTGCTCACTGTCCAGATACAGGCAGTCCAGGGCTGATGGGCTCAGTTGTAAACTAGGTTTTGCCTATTCTGGAAGTGTGCCAGACAGCAGGTTTACCAGGCATGAATGGACTGCACAGCACACCTAAACACATAGGCACCTTGGCCTTCTGATGATGGAATGAATCTAATTTCTGCCAAAATCACGTCTCATGGAGTATCTCCTTTAAGAAGTCCCTCTTTCTTCTTCCACAAACTCCTGGTCTGGTATCTCAGAAGACTTCATCCCCAAAACCTTGATACCTCTTTCAAGTACAGACCTAACATGTATTCACAGGGCTAAATCTTAACAAGAGTCACTGGGAAGTATCTCAAAGCACAGCTACCACCTCTCCAACCACAGCCTCAGGAGACCACAGAGGCAAAGTCTCAGCAGGTTGGCAGGTCACTGGGTCCCAAAAAGCTCATCTCCTTCATGCCACTGCAGAAGCAAGTTGCCTTCTCCTTGCGCATCCGTTCTGGCCAGCAGCCAGGCTTGCTCTCCATGTGCTGCTGCAGGCAAGGCCGAGGCTTGTGTCACAGTGAGCAGGAACAGAAAGGGATCCCAAGAAATTCATGTCACCACTGTACCTTCCACCAGAAAAGGAAAATGTGACAGAAGGGACCAGGAAAAGCCAAAGCAGGACATGGGATCTGGGACAACATAGCCAGCTCCAGAGGAAATTCCCTGCACTTTACAAAACAGCACCCCTGAGCTGGACACATACACAAGGGAATGGTTTACTAAATGGCTTCAGTCCCCAATCCAACTTGCAAGCAAGCATTAAGTCACTGAAGTACAGCAGGACTTCAGGCAACTGCTAATGAGTAAATGGAGCAAATAAGCTAATTAGAAGAGAGACAGTCAAATAAGCGATGTTGGGAAGATGATTCATTCCTACAGTGATAAGCAGGCCACAACAGAGAGACCATTTCAGGAACATGCCTCCTCTCCCTGTGGGGCAGGACTTCCCTCAGAAGAGGCTGTGCTATGCCCAGCTGCAAATATAAAAAGGCAGATGCCTCACAAGAACATTTTTTGGTGGTGATAAGCATCTGAGTAAGTGTCCTGAGCTGCAGATGCACCAAACTCGACAATCAGTGAGTGCAAGCAGCACAAGCCTCCATCATAGAGACCTGCACAGAAGGTTTCTTGGTCTGAACAGAGACCAAAGGGTTTGCAGAGCTCTCCAGAGCTTTTCCTGCTTCTAAGAGCACGTGTCTGGGTACCAGACAGCGGTCAGTCCTACACCCCTACATCATCCACACTCTTGGTTCCTTCTTTGGACTAGTTGAGATACCATGATGTGAAGAAATGGCACAAACATGAAACACGGAGCCTGCCACAAGCTCTTCACAGAGCAGGCTGGGTACTTTGTGAGTCTGCCAACGTTCTGCATGCAGCTTCAAGGGTGAAACATCCCAGCCAGTAATAACAGAGACACTATGGAGAGTGAGGAAAGACTCAGCCTGACTCCACTACCCAGTAAAGTTCTGCTGCATGAGGGAAACCTTCACTGCCAGCTGCGTGGGCTGGAGGCACTGGAGGAAACTGCTGGCTGCCCTGCAGCACCATGTTCAGTGTCTATTCGCTCTCCCTCTACGTAACAACCAGCTACAGTAATGCAGAAGGGGCGAGGGCTGAAGACGAAGCCACAGCAGACTGCTACAGCCAGACACATCTGACAGCATAGTGCTGTTCTCACCTGCATGGGCCTGGAGAACATGTTAGTCAGCACTTCTTTCCTGGCTTCGGAATATTTGTCGGCACCAAATGTTTCATTTAAGCTTTTCTGGAAGAGGAAAGAGAGAGAGCATTCAGTATTGACAAGTTATGGTGCTAAGGAGACTCAGGTGACCTTACTGGGGCAAACAGCAGCTTCTCAAAGCCAAATTCTTCCTTTCCCTGCAGATCCCCTTGTAAGTCAAAAGTGCATAGCAAACTGGGCTTTGCTCTGGTCTCAGCAGCTCCGACAGGACTGCACACACAGCCCTTCTGAGCACTCACTCACCTCCTGGCATCAATGGCAGGGAGTACCCAGTGCACAGGGACCACTGGCTCCATTCCTAGGTGTGCAGTGTGCAAGAGCACCTAGAAACCCTCTCCTGACCTGTGCCTGGCTCCCACCCAGCTACTGACAGCTTCATGGCACAGCTAATGGGAGTATGGGGAGACATGGATACAGGAGGTCACTGCCTGGAGCCAGCAGTGAGGAAAGGCTGGAGGGGTCAAAGTGCAGGAGAGGAGCTGAGTGTGCAGCCCAATGTCTGCTGACACAGCCTCAGCACAGCCAGCAAGTGGGGAAAGCAGTCCCAGCTGATGGAGGGGCGTGCGGGAGGCCAGCGGGGATGGGATTAACAGAGGATTATCCACAGTCCAGTTGCAGCAATTAAAGAAAATCCTGGAACCTGCACTGTGCTGGTCAGCTGGAGTTCAGCCTTGGAACATGCTCAGCACAGACTCGGTCAGACACCTCCCATGCTGGCTGCACCTGACCATTCCCATCACCACTCTGCAGTCGATCCCAGTCACCCCACTCCCCACCCTGCCCTCCCTGAGGCAGCCCAGACAGAAGCACCTTGTTTGCACAGCTACTTTTCCTGTGGTACAGACCAAATGCCCTGCCCAAGACCTGCTGAGAGAAGGCAGAGAAAGGAAATCTGGGTGTCCCAGTGAGTACTCCTGCACTGAAATGTCCTTCCCACTGTAGAGAGGGCAGTGCTGGAGTCACTTGCAACCTTGAAAGTGGAAGGGCCACCTTGCACAAAGGGAAGTTGCAAGGCCACCCTTGTCCAGCACTAGTGGAGTCAAGAGCAAGTGAGAGAGGTGTTTTGTTGTGGCATGGGATAATTGTTAGCTCTGGTTGGGCAGAGTGGGACAGGGAATAAACCACACACTGCCACAAACATGCCATCACGTAGCTGCCTACCCTTCACCCCATGTTCCTGCTTCCCACCAAGCCAGTGCACTCACATGCAGGGTCCCTGCGCTGCTGAAGTCAATGTTGAGGCCAACTTGGTTGCAAAACTCCATGAGGTCGTTCAGCAGCTTGGTTTGAGGTGGGGGATGGCGGCGAAGCAGGGCCTGATTGGGGAAGGAGCGGTAGATCTGGTGGGCCACAGCCATGTTTGCAAGCAGCATGAACTCTTCCACCAGCCTGTGGCACAAGAAAAACAACCCAGGCCCCAGTTAGAGAGGAGAGCTGCTAAACCAAGTCAGTCCATAGTGATGCTAACTAATATGACACAGAGGGAACAGGGGACCAGTTTGTAGCTGCTGTTACAAGCACAGATTAGATGTGAGACTTCGGCAAATCTTCCCCTCAATTCTCACTTTATATCTGAGGTTTCCTCACGAACTCAGAGGAAGCTGTCCTGCTGGCACAGACAAGCAGAAGTCAGTGATAAATTGACAACTTAAATTAGGATAAAATAATCTCCCTTTAGGTCATTTTATCTCCTGAAACGTTCGGCAAGCAAAACAAACGCTGTGTGAGAGATAGCATGGAAAACAAACACACATCGCTGTCTTCATGGGCCAGAGAAAACAGCGTCTCACTTGCTCCCCCGTCCCAAGCTCGACATGTGTGGTCAGGCCCAGCCATTGAGCTCTGCTTCACGCCAGGCTTCCACCCAGAGCAAGATGTAGGTGCAGCCTCCGGATAGGGTAAGCCACAAGTGCAGCTCATTGCAGGGCTGCATCCAGCATCCAGGTGGTGCAAGGACTCTGGGGGCTTCTCCATGCAACCTGCAGACTGCTGGGGGTATCCCAGGCTGGGGTAAGCCCTCCAATTTCCACCTCTGAATGTACATGCATTGAATGGAAATCTCCAGGATGACATGCTGCAACGAAAATCAATCCCAATGCTAGAGATCATCTTTGGAGAATTTATGTGTTATGTGCCCAGCTGTAGGGCTGTGCCACAGGAGACTTGTTTAACTGGGCTTAGATAAGCAGAGAGATGTGCTTAACTGGACTTCCTGCTATTTGCTGCACGTATTCCCAGGGCTCCTAACTGGTGCTAATTGCCAAAAAAAGATAATAGATTTACAGAAGTAACCTCATTCTCTGAGCAATGCCGAAGTGAACTGTCACTGATTATGGCTCAGCCCCATTGCTTCCAGAGGCAAAGCAATGCTTTTGCAGGGCTGGTGGGGGCACCAGGGCTGGAGCCGGTGGTCCTGCAGCTCCTGGTCCTGGCCATCACCGGCAGCACATGCTAGGTGACATGTGCGGGTGCTGTGCTCCTGTGGTTACTTGCTACAGAAGTGACACATTCCCAGCTTGGGAGTACTTGCCAAGAACTGGAAAGGAAATAAAGACAAGCCCAGAGGAGGAATAAGCACCTGACAGTTATAATGAGGAGTAGAAATGTTTGTCTTTAATGGGAAGGTGCTACCTTAATAAGAGCCTTGTGGGTTCTCCCAGAGCATGTTGTGTGAGAGGTCAGTCCCGGACCCCGCAGGGAGGGCAGGAGGGACACCCAAGCATAGGGGTAGTGCAGAGAGCGGCGGGGAGCAGCACAGCCTAAGTGGGAGCAGGCTACCCATCCCGTCCTCTCAAATGCCTGTCAATGATTACATGCTACCTGAAGGCCAAGGGCTGGGTGAGGGGATGGGACCCGTGGGAGCCGGGTCCGTACACACCCTAAGGGGCGACTTCCAAGAGGTGTGGGCCAAGTTCTTGCTGCTCCTGTGCAGCTAAGCCAGCAGATGGCAACAGCGGTCCCTCTATGGCCGCCGGCACCGGGGGGCTGCAGGACAGCACGCCCCGGGGGGCGCCGGGCACCGGGCTGTGCAGCACCAACGGGCGGGAGGCAGGGCAGCGAGTAGCACCCAGCGGGTTATGTATGGCACGGCCATGCCCATCTCCAGACATCACATGGGCAGCTGTGGTCTGATGACATATGTGAGGCTCTGTCAGCCCACGCTTGTATCTGAGAAGCCCCTTCTGCACGAGCTCGTAGCAAGGCGCAGCAAACGGCATGGCCTTTGAAAGGCAGCGCCCCTCCTTCCTACGAAAGGAAAAGGGAGACATTTCCAGTACTAGCCCAGCAATACAGATGCACACGTGGGCAAGGCTTGACCATGGAATCCCTGTGCCTCTCTTGAAATGTGGCCTCTACCACGAGAGGAGCAAGCCCATTTTTAAAGACAAAGCAATAAACACCTGTGAACAGCATCCTTTGTCACAGCCAAAACGGCTGAGTACTTATACAGCCCCTGCCATTTTTGCTCCTGTTGAGCACTAGAGTGTGAAGCTTTTACCTCTTACCTCTATTGACACTTTGGGCTAGATGCAATTTCTACCTGATCATTAAATTCTGCGTTTGTTCTACCATTTTTGGGCTTGGGCTTTTATATTTTCATGGAGATATGCTTGTTCTGATGTTGTAAGTAGTACTGAATTGAAGATAATACCTAAGCACCCTCCTGCCAAGGAATGCTTTTACACCCAAAGGAAAACTAACAGCACACACTTCCCACTTTGTTCTGCAAGATCCCATCGTCTCTCCCTTCAACATATGGAGCAACAGCCCCAGACAGCATCAAAGACCCCATCAAGAAGAGGTACCTGACACGTGGTTGAATGGAATGCATGGGCAGGAAACTCTTACTAGGAAGCACCCGTGACAGGGTATGCAGGACGCAACCATATATATTCAGAATTGAAAAGCTACTTGTCTTGCTCACCCACCTAAAGGCAGGGGCAGCCTTTGTGAGATGAAGCTGCAGTTTGGGCTTTCAAGGAGCAGATAACATGAACAAGATCAGACACTGCCCTGTATCCCGGAGAAAGAGAAACCCCAGGACCCAATGGGTTGGTTTGTATCTCAGGTTAACAAACCACAGCACCAGTGACCGGTGGGTTGATGCCAAAACACTCTGCAGGAATGGAGGGTCCTTTGCAGCTCTGGATCACCTGGTGGTCATAGAACCGCCCCTCACATGCACCCCACTGCAGCACCCCTGCAAAGGATGGTCAGTGTGGGGCTGCTCCATGTTAACTCCTAGACACATTTGGTTTTGAACATCAGGATTTAGTCCCCAGGGAGAGGAAAGCAACTTCCAGATGGGACAGGTCACAGCTGGGCTAATGAGGAGCACATGAGAACCTGCCAGGGTCAGAGGGAATGGGCTGGGAGCAGCGAAGGAGCTAGCACCTGTACCGGAAGTTAAGCCAGGTCATCTCTTCCAGCAAACCAACAGGATCTGTGGCTCAGGACACCAGGAGGGAGCCAAGATCTGCAACAAACAGCTTAACATGGTGGTCTCACAGCACCTAAAAGGAAAACCACATTCCCTAGAGGGGTTCACACTGAGACTGCATGGCATGTTGGAGACTGAGCAGGATGAGCCATGGCTGGGACAGCCCACGAAGCAGGCAAGACTTCAGGTGCTGAGAAGCAGGAGGGCACAGCAAAGCTGCTGCCATCCTGCCCTGCACACGTGGCCTTTTAGTGGCACTTTCAGCTAATATCCTCACCAGGGTTTCCACTTGGCAAGCTCTATGTCATGGCTTGGATAAAGGCAGCGGATGCTGAAGCAGGCAGGAGCAGAGGCTGGTTGGCAGTGGCCAGGTGCCAGACCAGCGCCTGGCGCTGCTACTACTGGGAGCTGCGCTGAAGTCTTGCTAACTCGTCGGCAGGTCAAATGACAGGAGTTTTGGGTTTTCTTTTTTTTTCATGCAATGGCCTCTCTGGAGTTTGGCTCAGCACGGCTGGCAGCTGGGAGTGCAAAGAAAAATATTTCATGGCTAAAAAAACGGAGACAGAAAGACTGGTCCATCTGAATGCTCGCTGAATGAATCCCATGTGAAGAGCATTCTAATGCCATCGCTACAGTTTCCTCTGGATTAGCTGAGCTATCCTTGGCTCCTAGATCCATAAAATCCCATAAACAATCTGATCTGAACTTTTGCCCTTTCTGTGCTGATGCGAGGTTTCCTGCACTGTCCTGTGGAGAGGGCTGGGGGTTAGCAGGTGGCTGTCCCTCCTGTATATGCCTGCAGATCCTGGCTGTCCTTCTGTCCACTGGGACTGCAGGAGGAAGCATTTCCAAACCTGTTCAATGCATCATTTAACATGTGCACATGTGATAGGGAGGAGAGGGAGGAGCAGGATCGCTTGCAAGCTCTCTAAGCATCTTCTGCTGGCTCTTTCAATACCCAGATTTTGCTTATGAGTTATGGGCTTGGTGGAGGAGTTAGTGGGTAAAACTCCATAGCCTGCCTTATGCAAGAGATCAGCTGGAGTGTACAGATTTCAAAAGCACTCGTTTCTGAGTTTCAAACGTGATCAAGGCACGCCAGCTCCTAAATCCTACAGACTGCCAGGTAGATTTCAGGCTCCTGAGATGCTATTAAACACAGGACTTGGTGATTTTAAAGTATCTTAAATGATAGTCATAGCTCTGGTAAGCAAACAGCCACCTATGAAACCATCCAGCTGAAGAGGTTTGACAACATCTCAGTGACAGCCCCAAACTCAAGCTACTGGGCTCGGGTTCTCACACAGCTCCCATCACAGCCAAACATCTGTGGCATGCGTGAAGAGAAGCTGCACATTGAGACTCTGGAATTGCTTTAGTAGCAGCATTACTATTTGCTCTGTAAAAGGCAGGTCAGACCCTTTCCCAGCCTCTTGATAGCAACCTGGAAAAACTCACATCCTCAGCAAGTTGGTTGGCTGATGGCAAATAAAATAGTGGTTTCTTGTGCCAGCTCTCTGCACAGTGAAGCAGGGCAAGTGAAATGCCTGTTTGGCTTCTTGTCTCCATGGCAATGCGGCCAGGCTATACAGCAGCCATTGAAGTGCCCACTCTCCCTGATTAAATTGACAAATGACTAGCTAAGCAAGGTTCGCTTCAAGGGAGAGACAAGGAGTACTTTGTTTGCAATCCAGTAAGTGCAGGAAGAAAGCAGGCAGCTTGGTTAAAGCAAAGCAACTCTAAAACATCTGCTGTTCCACCAGTGTAGCAGACCTGTAAGCTTCAGAACAAACAGCAAGGTAGGTCTGAACAAATGAGCACAGCTCTCCCTCCATGCTGTGTCTCCACCTCCATCCCCTTCTGCAAGGTGTAGCCGCTGGGCGTACCCAGGCATTGGAAGTGTTCTCATAGCTGAGGCACCGCGTAGCTCTCCCACGGCAGGGTTTTGGTGGGTTTTTTTTTACTTTCCACAGGCTGGAGAAGTTGGTCCTTTCTTCACATGTAGCTTATGGTGGAAACCTGCTGCCAAAGGGAAGAGCTGGAGACTGAACTGCCCTTGCAACAGCAGTCCCTCTCTCTGGGTGAGCTGCACAACGTAAATCTCAGCATCCTTCCAGCATCTCAGGCTTGAGCCAAATGTAACCAAATAATTTCTGGAAAGATTACCAAACTTCTTTCCCCTATCGCATTACAAAATGCCATCTGCTCCTCTCCATCTTGTCTCCCCTTTACAACTACTGCCCCCACTGCACAGGGAACAAGGCTTCTGCTGTTCAAAGTCCTTCCCATCTTCAGACAAGTTTACTATCCTGGCTCAGCACGATTTTGTGCTTCAACCACCCATCAAGGCCTCTAGTTTCTCAACTCATAGCTATATGTCTGCCTCAGGTGTCCAGCTCCACGCTGGATCCAAATAGGGTTAGAATAGGGTTAGGACAGTATAGCTTTGAAAACTTGGTTTGTGTATGAACCAAACAGTGCAATGGAAGGCTAGTGCTGAGAAAAGGAAGCCTAGATCTGTGTGTGTTTGAGAGGGCTCTAAAGACACTGATGGATATATGTCCCCTTGCTAAGGGCAGTATATTGTTGAGGGCTCTTGCTCTCTGCTGGCTTGAAGGGGATTACTGCTGCATTGAAATCTCATAACAAACAAGAGATCTATAGCCACCTCTTGGGAATGGGGCTCTAAATCCTGCTGAATTCACCAAGAGAAAGTCACCTTCTACAAAAAGCTGCAAACAGTCCAGTGCACATCTAACAGCAGCAGCATTATCAGCTGAAGGAAAATAGTAAAGAAATGGCACCACAGCTCAACCAACAAACTCTCTCCAAAGTGTTAAGTCCAAAGATGCTGGATGTAGTACGACTTTTCCTTCTTTCCTTTAAATCATGTACATTTATTTTTGATTATAGCTCTTCCATGAAGCAAAGGAACTTGACAGGTTTCTATAAAAGCACTTCTAAAAGCAACAATAGCTAATCCCGCATCTCCTGAGAGAGCAGCCAATGACAGAATCATGCTCCTTGGCAAGTAGCTGGACTGGCACTTACAATGGCTCTTTTCCATGCAAAATCCTGCAAGAACGGTGTACCATCTTCCTGGTGACACTCTGCCTCTCCAACGAACAGGAGCATCTTCAGCCATCCACTCTGGAACAGCACGGCTACTTGGAGAGTTATGAAAATCAAATCCTCTGTTATCCAAAAAAATTGGACTGCAGTGTTATATATGAGCCTTGCAATGTTGGTGTGGAGCTCCTTTTGCCAGTAACAGTTGCCAAAGACCAAAAGCCCTACTTTCTTTTGAAGGAAAAAGTAGTAAAAGGCAAAACCACTGGCAGTTCCTGGCTTGATGAAAGTAATTTCTGCTCCTTTCTCAACTAGTGGTGGCCTTAAAGCATAGCTGAATAATGGAATTACTCCACTTTCAGAGACTGCACAATTAGCTCTTGGTTAAAACTGTTAACACTGAAACTTGATGAGAATAGCAGCTCTGAGGCAGTTTTAGATTCATTTCTTACTAAGCTAGAATGGCTTTTCCCTCTAATGAACGCTCCTTCCAGGGTATAAAGAATGCCCTTTTTATTGTCTGTGGTGCCTTTCCAGTAATAAATGCCTACAACACAAATGCATGGGAGGATTTTTGGAATACAAATGTCATTTACTGGCCACTCTCACACCTTGAGGCTGGAAATGCCCTGAGACTACTGTCTTTGCTTTATCTAAATTAACTGTGGTACAGTGGAAAACCATTTTAAGCTCTCAATATTAAAGCTGGGCTACTGAAGGCATTTGGCATGATTAGGAATTAATTGCATAAAGCCTGATGTACTAGGTTTGCGTACAGGGATTTAGAACGCTAGAAAAGCCCAAGTTCCTTTGAAATGATCCCTGCCACTTTGCAGCCCCATTACATTAAAGAGCTGACTTGACCTGGCAGCATGACATTAGGCCAGACGTCAGGGCACTGAAGATGGCACAAGCAACCTCTGTCACTTCTTGGCACTCAGCTGCATGGATGACGAACTCTCCGCGCCTGGCCTGGAGCTCCTCAGCCTCATTTGTGGATTGTACGGAAGGGATAAAGCTAACACCCACCCATCCCACCACCATCCGTCCTGTCTTGATCCAGGCGGCAAAGGAAATGTCATTGAACTGAAGAGCAAGCACTGCAGAAGATGTGGTCTCTGTGCGCTGCGCTTCTTCATTAAATGTCAATATGACTGCAGTCTGCTCCTTTTCATGCAAACTGGTGACAACCTTCAGACTCCTGACGTGAACCTGAAGAGCCTCTCTGTGCCAAAACAGCATAGAATCATAGAATAGTTAGGGTTGGAAAGGACCTTAAGGTCATCTAGTTCCAACCCCCCTGCCATGGGCAGGGATACCTCACACTAAACCATGTCACCCAAGGCTCTGCCCAGCCTGGCCTTGAACACTGCCAGGGATGGAGCATTCACAAC
>WYDI02029285.1:0-73837 GCA_009867235.2 Psittacus erithacus | reverse complement strand
CCCTTCTAACCATTTATTAACCTGGCCAATCCTCCTAGCCTTTTTAAGGTCCTCCCCTGTATCCTGGAGAATTGATGGAAAGACAATCTGAGCTCCAGAGCCCCTAACCACCTCTCCCAGAGCTCTGTAGTCCTTCTTTATGTTCTCCACGGTACTACTATCTATATCACTAGCACCCACATGGATCACTAGAAGTGGGTAATAGTCAGTGGGACTTACTAAAGCAGTCAGCCTGACTGCAACATCCCTGCTCCATACCCCTAGTAGGTAGCACACCTCCCTTGTGAGTGGGTCAGGCTGATAGATGGGTGGCTCTGTGCCTTTCAAAGTAGAGTCCCCTACTACTATGACCTGCTGCTTTTTCCTGGCAGCACCAGTAGAGATCTTTAGCAGTGCATCAGCTGGTTGCTCCTCGTGTGTGTTTCCTCATCAGCCCCCTGCAGCACAGCAAAGCAGTTCTGGGTGGGGACATCAGATTTAGAAGGAAGCCCCTTGCTTTTAATTGTCCTCTTCCTCCTTTTTTTGCTGTTTTTGGTTTTTTGGGGTTTTTTTTGTTGCTGTCTCCCAGCTTCCTGGGTTAGCGACCTCCTTTTCTCCATGAGCTTCAGTGGACGATTGAGGCCCCTGCACAGTTTGGGCCTGGAGCAAGCAGTGCTGCTTCCTCTCAGCTCCCCTGACATCTTTCAGCCTATTGACAGCGTCCCGCAGCTCAGCCCCTGCTGCAGAAGGACCTCCACCAGGGAGCACCGAGCGCAGCCTTGCCCATTGTGCACCATCCCCTCAGGAGACCAATGCAGGCGCTCTTTACACTCCGAGCTCTGCGCTGCAGCCTCCCCTCTCATCGGCTCTGTTTGAGTGCCTACGCTGTCCACCGCCGGCGCAGCCAGAGCAGAGCTCCCAGACGAGGCCCTGCTCATACGGCGACCGCCCGCCATCCCGCTCAAACTGCCTCGACCCGCCCGGATCATCGCGCTCCGCGGGGGGGGGGCGGGGTTAACCAGCCAGGGCTGGTGCCGCTGCTCCTGGCTCCGCCCCCTGTGATTAAGCTGCTCGCGTCACTGAGCTGCCGGCTCCTCGGTACGGCCTGTCGAGGGCTTGAGGCTCCGTCGGTGGCCCTCGTCGCTCTGAGTTGAGGCTCCTGGGCGCTGAGCTTCTTCCTGCTCAGGTGTTGAAGGCGTCCTCTCTCGAGATACTCACCTCAGCAATTCAGACACATAGAGAAGGCCACACTGGGACAGATGGATAAGGCTACACCACAGCAGACATATCCCTGAAGGGACTCTGCTTCAGGTAAGGCTCCATCTAGAGCAAGTACGCCCCTAGGGGACTGCAGTTCGTGAGTAACTTCGGGCCAGAGTAGTGGCAAGGGGAGGAGTTCGTTGCAGTGTTAAACCCTGTAGTCCGGCCTGAAGGAACCAGGAGTGAAGACTGTAGTGGAAATACTTTTAAGCTGTTGTAGCCTGGGATTTGAGTGGCATGTTATCGGAATTCCTACAGCAGGAACCATCTGAACCAATTGAGAAGAAACCTTACAAGAAGCAGTGCATCAGCAGCCTGACCTGAGCTAGCTTTGGTGCCCAGGAACGCAGCACACCACCTCTCCGGTTCTGAGGGGCCACCATAACAGATGGAGCCCAAAGTCATGGAAAAAATGAACTTAATGGACATGTGGACATTTTACAGATGTTTTGCAGATATTATACATGGGTAGTCCATAGACTAAGGGAATTATACCTGTGTACTGTGACACATGTACTGTATTTATCGCAGGATTTGAAGAGGGTGGTGGTGGTTAATGGGACTGTATTGGATAGTGTGGGGCCAGAACATGATGTAAATGGTATGGAAGAAGTGGTGGAGAATGTGCTGATTTTGGCTGGGATAAAGTTAATTTTCTTCACAGGAGGTAGTATGGACATTTGTATTCAATTGATTTGAGGTTAAAACAGTGTTGCTAACACAGGCATGTTTTAGTCACTGCTGAGCAGTGCTTAGACAGAATCAAGGCGTTTTCTGCTTACCCCATCAGCACGTAGACTGGGGTGCGCAAGAAGTCAGGAAGGGACACAGCTGGGACAGCTGACCCCAAGTGTCCCAAGGGATATTCCATACTACATGGCATCATACTCAGCATGTAAAACTGGGGAAAGAGATGGGAAGGGAGGGATGTTTGGAGTGATGTTTTTTGTCATCCTGAGTCACCATTATGTGTGATGGAGCCCTGCATTCCTGGGGATGGCTGAACTCCTGCCTGCTGATGGGAAGCGGTGAATGAATTACTTATTTTACTTTACTTATTAAACGCTCTTTATTTCAACCTATTAGTTTTCTCACTTTTGCCGTTCTAGTTCTTTCCCCCATCCCACTGCGGGGAAGTGAGTGAGTGGCTGTGTAGGGCTTAGTTCCTGGCTGGGCTTAAATCACAGCAATGTGACACTTCAAAAAATGCTACTGACAAGAATAAAAGGTAATTCTGCATCATTCATTAGTGAGAGACATCTTGCAACACCAATGGCAACAACGGAGATGTATGATTTGAGATCCATGACATTCACTCTCCCAAATTCTGCAGATCCTTATAATTTACCACCAGCTCCTCTTTGCTCATAAACATCTTTGAAAGTTGGATATTGTATCAGCTTATGAGCATTCATTTCTCTTTCACTAAACAAGAAGCAAGTACTTGAATCCCACTTACTCTACACAATGAGAAGCTATATTGTTGTAGGTAAGTATGATTTCGGAAAAGCTTGTCTGTATCTGCGGGTCTTGGTGTGATGCTGCTCCTAATGAAGTGTGGTGCTTGATATTCTCTGACAAAATAGTAACTTCGGTTGATTTCTTATCTGGGTCTGGTTGTTCGAGGCCAGGTTGGGCAGAGCCTTGGGTGTCATGGTATAGTATGAGGCATCCCTGCCCATGGCAGGAGGCTTGGAAATAGATGATCGTAAAGTCCTTTCCAACCCAAACAATTCTATGATTCTATGATTCATAGCATCCTGTATGGTGCTGTGTTTTAGATTTGCGACCAAAACAGTGTTGATAACACACAAGTGCTTTAGCTACTGCTTAATGGTGCTTGCAGAGAGTCAGAATTTCATCAACCAGTAAGAGACTGGAAGGGGACACAGCCACAACAGCTGATCTGAATTGACCAAAGAAATATTCCGCATCATATAATGTCATGTTCAGCAACAAAACTGAGGGAGTTTTTCAAAGTAGCTGCTGCTTGGAGACTGGGTGGGCATTGGTCTGCTGGTGGGAGGTGGTGAGTGGTTACCTTTGCATCATTTAGTTTTTTTCAATTTTTGCTTCACTTCTTAAACAGTCTTTATGTCAACCCATGTTTTTTTCCCCTTTTCCTTTATGATTCCCTCCTCCATCCTTTTGGGAGGATCCAGCAATCGACCAGTGGCATAACTGCTATGAGCTTGGCTGGGGTAAGCCCACCACAATGGTCCAAAATAAATATTAACAATTTTCAGTACCAGAGCTCCTGCATTTCAGTTGTAATATGAATAGTGTTTTCATGTTCCTAAACAAAACAAAAATGCATCTATGTGTTTTATCAAAGTCTCTGGTGTAGTATTTCCATCTGTCTGACCTGGAGGTCTTTATTCTTTCTTATGGCAGATGAGCCACTTAGAACAAATGCATGGAGCTCCCTGTGGCAGTGACCTTGCTCTAATACTGTTTTCCATATCTGTTATAATGTTGGTGGTGTCCTCTTGCAGAAACTTTCAATGTGGTTCCTCTCCTCTTGCTAATGGAATGCTTGCAGTTACCGTATCACATAGATAGTCACATAAAGAAAAGGGCACAGAATTCTTTCAGTTTGGTGACTTTTGTCCACAGGATCAACACTGCATTGCCAGTGAAAGGAGTCTATGTGCCTGAAATTCTGTGTGAAGAAGGAATTGGGCAACCATTAAAGTTAGCAAGGAGGAATAAATGATGACAATTGTTATAGTCCTAACTAATTAACTCTAGTCTGCACGGAACAAGTGGAAACCAGTGATCAAGTCTGTGTGGGCCCAAGACATTTTTTCTTTTTTTACCTTTTTTTCTCTCCTTTAAACCAGAATCCTACTCTTGCTGATTGATTAAGAATTACTTGTCTTTCTCTATTAGTTTTTCCCAAAGAACTCCATCTCTTCCACCAATGGTTCCTTATTCTACCTTCTGAATGACAGGGGCTGCATGTGGATTAAAAGAACTAATGTATCACATTATGTCCTGGGGAAAGGGGTATTCTGGCTCTAAACTGAATTTCATCTCCCTTGCTTTGAGTCTGTATTCCATCTCCAACCATAACTCATTGCCTCTCCACAGCACACAGGGTGTTCCAGACGGTAACAGGGTAATGAGATATACACAAGCCCTGCAGTACTCAAAATGCAACTCTAGGAAGCAAAATGGTCCCAGTGCTCTAATGAAGGTAGAGCATGAGGCCAGTCTGGTAGAGAATTCATTTTGTTTTCCAAATTATGCCTGGCCATTAGAACTTTTGAAAATATCAGAAAGTGGACTGGAATCTCCAGAAAGATTTATTGTTTCAGTGAAACTTCAAATGGAGCCAATAATCTGTTGGCACTTAAAAAAGAAATAACAATCAAGAAAGTACTGAATCCACTAGACATACAGTTTTCTACTGTGGTGTGAATAAAAGATTATGACAGAGTATCTTGGAGTTTCTAGCTGAAAAGTAGGCTGCTTTCTGTTTAATTCCCCAGCCATCTATGTGTGCTTAGACAAAGATGGTTGGTGCATCACTGACCAGGTCTGCCAACATACTTTAGCCCTGACCTGTAAAATAAATCGCACTTGATATTTATTTAGTCACTAGGTTTGGTTTCCTCTGAGTTACAAAACTACATCTTGGACAAAATGCTATGAGATTGTGTTGTGAATTTAGTCCATAAATTCACACCAATATTTGTTTTTATCAGTATTAGGTCAGTCCTGGCAGCTCTCCTTGCAAATGTAATCTCTGTGACAGAAGTAATTGTTTTCATTTCCACTGAAAATAACTCAGAAAATTTTCAGTAAGGGATGGGCCTGAACCAAAATTCAGGTTCCAATCAGCTCTGTGCACCTTCTTGCCCTACAGCAGCTGAGAAAGAATGTTTTCTTTGTTTTAGTTTAACAGTCAAATTTAAAGTGACCTACAAAAGAGATAAATGGTTTCTGCAGAGTTCCTTTTGTGGTTTATTTAAGAAGATTTAGAAACGGTTGCCTTTAGAGTATTTTTAGCAGGTTTTGTGCAGTCAATTTTTCTAATACTTTATGGATAAGTGAAAGCAGTATGCCATGCAGTGAATGTAATTATACATGAGGAAAAAGTATATATTTAATTGTGGCTTAAATAACAGGCTTTTCCATTTGTTGTACGTAGAAAGAAAAGGTGACTTTGGGAAGGACTTAACATTCTGTGTTTTCAATTACAACCAGAGGTAGTCTATAATTACATCCTAGATCCCTAATGGATCTTCTAGAAAATCACCAAAAAGCAAACAAACAAAGCCTTAGAGCTCTGAATGTTCATATTTTCATTGTGTAAAGAGGTTTTTGAATCAAATGAAAAAGCTTAGAAATGTTTCTGACAATGTAGAAGGATAAGGTTTCACAGGTCCAAGAAATGGGTTCAGGACTAGCCATTAGGATTTGTGTAGCAACCAGCCAGTTTGTTCTGCAGGTTAGGAATGGGAAATGTTGATCCCTCAGTAACAAGGGCCCAGGGATGCCATGTTCAATAATCCTCATAGATCTAACAATGTCACCACTGGCTGGTGCTGTGCTGACTTTGCACAGTTTTCATTACTGTTTAAGGACCTCAAGGGCTTAAGTTGCATTTCTTTAGCAACCTGAGACTATTCCTTTGCCTGTACCACATCATGTAGTTGTCTTCAGAACAGAACCTGCACCATCTGCTTGGCCACAGAGCTCACATAATTTCCAAATGCTGAAGGTTTTGTTCCCCACTCAGGTTTCCAATAGAATAATCTCATATTTTCAGTTAGCTTTTTCTTGTTGGCAGCAGGATGCTCTGAGGTGCATAGCAAATTGCTTATGCAGCCTACTGACCTTCTTCCACTGTGCCATGGGATGGCTTCAATGGCAAAGTCCTCATTCTTCTGTTACTGACAGCTGCTCACACATTCCCCATGGTCATAGCTTGTGAGCAGGAGAGCAGGCCCTCTAGATAAGAACACAGTGTGTGGATATTTGTATTAAAAGCCAAGATTCTCTTGAGAATTTAATTTTAAGCCTCGATTAGTCAGGACATATACAGTGAAAATTAAAATCCAAGCTAATATTCTTGTCGTAAATTAGAGTAGAAAAATTATACATATGAAAGATTTGAAGTGTGTATATTTTCCTTCTTCCCAGAATGTAGATGCCAAAATGTAATCCAAGATTTTCACCACTAATTGAGCTTCTGTTCTTTGTCTGTTGAGGTCAGAACTGTAAAATGTCTGAAAGACACTGTCTGGAGTTTTGCTTTTAGTTTTTTATGGAGGAGAGAATGGTTCGATTTAAAAGAATCTGTTAATCAGAAATTAATCTTATCAGGGTGTATCCTGTGACCTTCTGAAAGTCTTATTTTAGCAATGGCAAAGGAACTTATGTTCAGATTTTTCTCATATAATATGTTTTTGGTTTTGTCTGATACTGAAAAAAAAGAAAAGGTTAGGTATTTCTAGGGTTGATTATGTTGCTGTTTTGTGCAAAATCCCAGCAGCATTCAACAGGTAGATACTGTGTAGCACTGAGCTGTAGCTTGCAAGGCTTGGCCTCCTTTGCAAGTTCCTGAAGACTGCTGCTGAAGAGTTTTAGTACTCTTGTGCCTCAGCTTTCCTGTTTATAAAATAAAGATTGTTATATTTCATTCCTTAGTAAAATGATTTGATATCTACCAGTCAAAAAAAAAATTGTATCAGCAAGCAAAGATGGAGAGCATTCATTTTTCAAGGCATTATTTGGCATTAGTTTTGGTATTACTCTTATTCTATAAACAGTAATAACAAAAAAATTAATCCAAATATTTTGAATATTTTTTTTTTTCAGACCTCCATCTTATCCTCAGTAAGAATGTCATCAAGTCACATAAGAGTCTGAAATTTTTCCTGGTAGGCTACTTTTTATTAATAACAAAAATATGTACAATGAAATACGTATCCAGAACCTCCCATAACTTTACACTCTTTAGAGTAAATAACAGTATTTATTACCTGTTATGAATAATTAAATTATTATCATTATTTCCATAGCAGAGAAAACATGGAAGAATCATTTTTCAGAGCCTGCTCTACATTGGCTAGTGTTCAAATGAAGGCAATTTTTCCTGTCTCTGTGTGTTTCTGACACAGGAACTATATATTTGTTGCTTTTCTCTAAGAAATGAAAGATCAGGGGTCCACTTTGATGGAAAGACTTTTTACTGGTAAATTTGGGTACACAGAAAAAAAAAAAATCTTATGAAGAGATTGCTCTTCTGCTATTCAAGCAGTTAAGAAGAGGGTTTCTTTTTGCCTACAGTATAAGCTGCCCATCCATTTTTTTTTGTCTGAGCTTGGCAAAGGAAGGTTCATTTATCACTTTGACTCTTTTGGCTTTTGAGTCAGCAGAGTTTGAACACCTCTTACATCTTTTCCCCATTCCTACTTTTGAAAGACAGCCACAAGTGCTATGCTGAGCTCAAACAAAGACAGACTTTCTCCTGAAGAGCTTTACAGGTAAACACTTGAAAGACTAGACATTCTAGGAAATCCAGATGTTTGGAAGGACTTGAATGAAGAAAGGGTGATGTCTTGGCTGAAGCTAAGTATGAATGTTTTTACCAAAATATGCTACTAAATTTAGCCTGAGTGGATCAACAAATTTCCCTTTGTTACCCACAGATTTCTCACTATTCTGTTTTAGGGACTTGTTTGGCTCAAAAAAGGGGCCAAATGAACAGCTCTGGAGACCAGCAACTGCACTTATTCACCTTGTGAGTTTTAGAGAACTGGAATTTCTTACATCTAACTAGGGATGGAACACTTCTTGTAGCATGAGAATAACCTTCCATTCATTTTGTAATCTCTTCTTAAAGGCAACTAAGGTAATGACAATTCTGTTAAGAATCTTTTCAGGTTATTCTATAGCCAAGTCATCTTTGGACAATCTAATTGCATATAGTGGCTCTGTGCAGCTACTGCAGTCATGGAAACTCCTGTATTCCCAAATCCATCAGACTACTCCACTGTTTGTTGCTTTTTAAATGAACCAGCACTTGTTGGTTCTTACTTTTTTTTCTGTCAAAACTCCCATTACCGGTCAAGAGCATGCTAACAATTCCAGGATTTGGGCACTGCTCTGGATTTGAACCAACATCTTGTTTTGATGCAAATCTCCCAAAGTTCATTCATAGTAGTGCTACATTTGTGCCATGTTATGAAAGTGTTGCAGCTCTTATTTACTCCTTCCTCACTGATACAGTCTCAGCGTGATTCCGTGACTTCAGCATAGGTAATTTTGAGGATGTGGTCTGGTAAGTTGGGTATCCCCTGAAATGTATGTATGTGGGAGCTATATAAGCACAGTTAAAGAAGAATATATTCCATATTAGCACTAGAACAAATGTGGTAAAAAAGAAATACACTCTTCTGAGTATTTGGAGTATCTTCTCATTAATATCAGTATAAGTGAGAATAAAATTTGGATTCTTGATTGTTTAAAATTTATTTTTATTCCATAAAATTAATTTAGAGAAGCAGTACCTTTAATGATGAAAAATCTGCCCAAAACAAAGGATCAACTAATTGTTTGCAACTTCTAAAACACATTTTAGGGTTGTGTTGTGGAGTGACAAACTCTTACGCACAAAGCTCTCAGAAGAGATTTCATTCATTACTGTTTTAAACAGATGCTTCACTGAGCAACATATTTAATTAAGTCCACAACTGTTGTGCTTAAACAAGACAGATTTTTACTAGAGCAAGCATAAAGTTGAATTTGCAGCAACAATTAACTAGACTTGTTTGTACAGTGTGTTTTATCAAACAGGTAGAGTGGCTTTTCAAAGACATTAATTTAAGTGTTGATCATCATTAAAAGCCCCAAAACAAAGCTCAAGATCATAGTGTGCTTGCAGCCACTTCATAAAAAAAATGTAGGTGCTAGTTTTTCTACAGGGTTTGGCGGTTCTTCCATGGGACTTAATGGGAACAAGGCTGAGCTTTCAGGTGTTGGTGATACACGTATATGCATAAATATATGTATATATTAAAGATTATATGATGTATAAATAATTTATATATGAATAAGTGATGTTTTGTGATGATCATAAACAAGTATATGGCACAATTGTCTATGTTATAAACAAGCAAGTAGAAACCACTTGCTTTTGGTTTCAATATATAACCCATAGGAATGCTAAAAGGATCATTGACTAACACAAGACCTAAAGCCACAAGCCCTGACTACACCAAATATCATCAGGTATAGCCAGGGCTAGAGTACACAGTGACACCTTCACTTCCCTCAGCTCTCTGCCACAGGAACCTCATCAGGTTCAGAGAAATTGCTCTATTATTAACACAGTGTGCAGTGGTGTTCTATCTGGGTTTGTCTACTGAGCTCAGTGGAGTTCCTCTAGTGTAAATAGTAGCTCTGAGTAGCAAGATTCCTTTGAGAATATCATGTGAGACTCCACACTGTCTTGCATTCCTTTGTCTTTTCAATAGAGTGTCTTGAAAGAAGCTGTCTTTTTTATGCTGCAAAAAGCACAAGGTCCTTGACTTGTTCTATAATGATGGAAATTTCAGGACTCCATCTGAGTGGAGACTCTGTGTAAAGTCAGGGAGAATGTTGTGCTTCACCTGCTGTAGTGTTGTGATGTGTAGCACTCCACAAACCACACGAACCATCAGTGACATATTGCTATTTCTTTATTACAAGAAAGGTCAGAACAGTTGTGGTCATTATTCTTCTGTGAAGTCATCATTCCTTAGTGTTTATGCATTTGTAGTGTAAAACACACTGCCATGTACACTTGTGTTTTTGAGGAAATCTTAGTGTTAATTTCTGGGAACATTTTTATAAACCAGAGCGATCTAGTCTTAAGGGCACTAAATAAAGACTCTGGAGATTCTGTCCCTGCTCTGCCACAGACTCCTTGTGTCAGCAGAGGGACAAATGTCTTCAGCCTTCTCAGATTTCCCAGTGCCTTCTAACTCCTCTCTGCCTTTGCATAATTTGGCCTGTGCATGTTTAGTGAAAAAAAATTTTGTGGGCTGTGCAAACAGGACCTCATTTTTGATGCAACAACTAAGTAAAATTGTAATGCAAATTATAACATTACTATTCTCTATTTCATTAATAACACAGTTTGTACTATTCTTTCAATATTCAGAGACCAGACAAAGCACTATTTTTCCCTCCCATGGTAGAAATAAATGATGACATGCTACTGTATTCCTGATAAAAGGGATGTGTGTCAAAGCACTTGTTGCTACACAGCCTGGTAATGCTGCACACAGAACAAAAAAATCTTATGGTTAATTTACATACTTATTTTTTTAAGCACCAAAGAAAACCAGCTTTTCTCCATTCCAGGGCAACAGCCTATCAGATTTTGCTGCAGAAATAATTGCATTGTCTGGTAAAATGACTAAATTGTTGCCCATGACAAAAATCTTTGTTCCTTTGGGAACTTGTGGAGAAATTTTGCCCTGGGTGAAATTCTCAGTTTTGCTTAATCATTTGTTGTTGTTGATATGATCTGTTTTCATAAGAAAAATTCAGAATGAAAATAGTAGTAATTTCACATTTCCACAGTTCAATAAATGTCTGAAATATGGAATATTTTGATAGTTTGAGCTCTGAGCAATAAGTAAACAGATCATTTGGTAGTTTCTCAAACTGTTTACAAATGGCTAGAGAAAGATAAGGACATTATTTCACAGTTTTGTCAGCTTTCCTTTTGATTGTTAGCCTAAAATTATGAAATAGCATGTATTCCAAAAGAGGGTTAACATGAGCTACCTTTGAACATGCAGAAACAGGAGATCCAGTTCTCCTTTTGTCTTTTTCTTCATCGGTTCCCTTCTCTGTGAAATAACATTAGAGTTAAAAAGGAGAATAATGAAAGGTGTGAAGACTGCCAAGAGAGTTGCCATGGTTTTAAAAGCACTTGTAGACAATGAAGCCAGAAAAAGCTCAGCACAGGAGCAGCAAGAAGAAGTCTAAGTGATGGTCAATAACATTATATGGGACACATGTCAGTATTCTGACCCACAGACAAATACAGAGCCCATTCTCAGTCTCCTTCAGATGCGATGGCAAAAATCCCATTTACTTCAATAACAAAGGACTGGAACTTCTGTTTGGAACAAGATTATCATAATTATTTTATTTGGCTGAAGTCCTTGTTTTCATATTTCCCATAACTTGGATGTAAAATGAATTTTCAACAATAGATACAGTATACTATAGAAGTAGTATTCTTGTTAATAGTAGGAGGTGTCAAAGAATTCAGTTTACAGATAATTACTCTTTTCTACCTGCAATTATTTCATTTAATTTTGTGAAGCAACACTATGTTTTCAAGCTATGCTGTGTTTCACAATGCCATACTGGATGTCTATTCATATAACTGAAAGGTCATAAGTATTTAAATGCAGTTTCTATGTTATTTGTAAACTCAAGATACACATTACTCCTGTATTAAAGATACTCCAAATGTCACCTAGTAAATCATCCTTCACTGAGATAGCTTAGAGACCAGAACACAGTACAGCAAGAAAAACAAAAGGTGTATTAAAAAGCAGTTCAGAAACAGAAAGATGCCACAGATAGAAAAGATTAACATTGCAACCTGGTTTGATTTACTAAAAGTGCATGAATAGTTAATAATATAAAATATTAAAATTCTTCTTGACACTGGAAGTATTATTCATAATGTAGTGATGAATGGATTGCGGCACCTAAAGACTCTGTTGTTTTTTTGAACCTGTTTCCTCTAGAACTAGTTGCCATAGAGCTTACTGTTATTATTATTATATAAAGTTATTATTAATGCTATTTAGTATTTATATTGCTCTTCTACACTGTCTGTAAACAAAATTTTTGTTTCCAACTTTTTTTCCAGATTATCTGCAAATCAGTTGATTTATTTTAAAGAAATGAACATTTCACGAAGCAATAGCAATAGTGCCTACAAGTGTGGTCAGACACACACTGCTTCCTACATTGAATCCAAATGGGAAGCTTTGATAGACATAGTTATCTGGAATAAAACTTCATTCTAATGCCAAGTATTTGCTGACCTGGTAGTGAAAGGGTCAATTGAATTTATTTGATTTAATTTTTTACTAGAAAAGCAATTTTGATAGTTTTTAGTTTCAGTTAAAAAAAAAAAAAAAAGTGAATAACTGCTCCAGTTATATATATTGAAGGATAATATTTTTAGAAATACAGAGATAATTCAAAACATACGGGCTCTGAAGAGTGCTTTTGTACACAACCTTTTCAAAACAGGTTCCATCACTGACATGATATTTACGCTGCACTTTCTGTAAACCACAACAGGCTGAGGTGAGTAATTGAGGTGACTGACGTGACAGGAGTGCTGCAGGCAATTGCGTCCCTTGGATGACTGAGGTGACCAAGTATTGTCAAAGAGGGAAAGGACTCCTGCTGAGCTGGGCAAACCAGGTGGTTCAAGTGCCTGCAAGACCTGTGAGACCTGGATGCCTTGAGTCACTGGAGTGACTGCAAAGACCCAGACACCCAACTAACCTCAGGCAATCTACACTCTTCTGGCTGTTGTGGCAGAAATAGCTGACCACAGAAACTCCTGGTTTCCATCCCTGGACATCAGCTGCATCACAGAGGTTGCCAAAATTCTGATATTCGTTAAACTTACTTTGGAGATCTAAAAATCCTGTCCTTGAACTGTCTAAGACCACGTATTGTGGTTTTCCAGCAAAAATCTCCCTAAAGATAATTGAAATAAATAGTGAGTGATAGAGTTTGTTAATTTCTCTGCTAAAGGGCCACTGCTTTGACTCCCACAATAGGGTGATACAACCATGGATACAGAGACCTTCAGGAAAAAGGAAGGGGGTAACCCAGGGACAGCAAGTGTTGCTGACAGTAGACACAGTCCAAATAAGACCTTAGAGAGAGCATAAATCCAAGCTGCTGACGGGGCTAGTGCAGAGGCATTTTTGGTGGTAATAGTGGAGAAAGAGAAAGATGTGATGAACAAACACAACTAAAAATCCAACACATTCTTTTACTATTGATTTCTTGCTTTTTTAATCCTGGCTTTTCTGTGACCAGAATGTAACAGAGCATAGGATAGAGGTCCAAATGGTGTTCTGACTGAAATATAATCAATTTTATTTCCTTAAGCCAAAAAGTATATTTAGCCTTGGTACGATAAACCTATTATTGTACTGATGGGAGTAGTGAATAGCTACTGTAATTAAAGCACGTATTTATGAAATGACAAAGTAACTACCCCCAGAGGCTTGTGCCTCCAGCTCGGTAGGATCCTTTTTTGAAATTACAATGGCTCTGGACTATGGACAGCTCCTGGGTTTGCTTCTCTTTCTCTCCAGCCAGTGCAACCGAGCGGGCTGTGGGCATGAGGAGTAGTGTAGTGGGGAAGAAACAGAGCAATTCGAGTAAAGTCTGCCCCCTAGTTTACCCTTTTATATTGCACCAAGCGCTGCACTTCATACCCAGTGCTCTGGGAATTTATCATTCCCTGAAAACATGTATTATTATATGTTCTGTCTCTTCCTCTTATCTTTGTTCATGTTGCATTAAGGTGATAAGAATAGTAATGTGCTGTATATTCAGCCATTTACTTAACATAAAAAAGGAGTTATTCATTAAAATATGTAATTTTTTTTTTTCCGAGTACAAAGCAGACGTCTTAGACTAAGGTCATTGAGTCTTACAAGTATTAAATCATTAAGTTTCCTTTATTACACCGTGTGATGTGTAGTAACATAGCAGCCAGTCTTAAGTGGTACTCATCATCTCTAGGGAGATGTTAAACAGCCTCCACTTTCACTGAAACCATTGATTTGTTTTGAGTTGGTTTAGATTTTTGACATCTGTTCAGGTTGTACATCGTAGTTAAAGGAAGTAAGAATAATATCGGTGCAGCATGTGAAGATTAGTTTTCCACCTGGCACTGTGAAGAATAGAAGGGTTTGTTCATGGGTGCAAAACCTTTCATATTATAAATAATTCCTTTATCTTATTATCCAGTCACAACTGAGACCTGATTTGCTCTTCTCCTCCTTTGAGTTTTTGTAAGAGTGTCTCATATGAAAATTAAACAAATATTTTCTTGGAATGGTCTGATGATATAATTGTAAAATGAATTTCTAGTGTCTCTCAACTCCTGGAACCATGAATGTACTGAACTTTTTATGAAATATCTTCTTTCACAGCTCAGATGATCTCTGTACTGAAAACTGCAATGAAATTCAAGATGTGCATGCAGGGCTGAACAGCCTGGAGTGAATTTGGTTGTGCAAGAATGCTTTATGATGAGGGAGGATGAGAATGAATTAACACTGAAATTGTATTATATCATTCTCAGTAGGAGGAGTATACTTTAATTGACCTGTGTATGAAAAACAAAGAAATGTTAATAGCCTTATTTACTGAAAGATATAAGCTGTATAATATCTTTGTCTGCCTCTAACATGGCCATATACATTATAATCAAATACTTATGGTTACAGTCTTCTTTATTTCTTCCCTCTTAACATAACAGAATCAACCAGGTCTTAAACCACACTGGGTGATACTGTGATAAGCATCAGGGTGTACCCATACAATTCAGCAAACATTAAAGGGGTTGAAGGCAGGAGTCTGGGACGACTTTTACACCCTGTGCAATCAACTGATTCCTCCAGGGTGCGAGTGTGTCAGAAGTATGGGAACTGGGAATCAAGTCTTCTAAAAAGCAAATGCAGAAGGGGGTATTTATATATATATATATGAGTGCTATAATGACAACTGCTCTTTCAGCAGTTTAGAATCAAGGAAAGATATTGACGATATGCAATATTTTACTTATATATTTGTCAATGTATTCTATTCCATTTCTGATTTATTTGCCATGCTGGCATCATCCACTTCAGAACAACTTTTCCAGACGTTTGTATATGAATCATAGCATGCACAGCTATTTGAACACTAGCCTCTCCCACACTTCCATTTCCTATTCATACAGCCTTGTCACTTTGCTAGGACGTCTCCTGTTCTCTCTGTTTCACCTGTGGCTCTGAGCTTGTCACGCTGTTCTCCTTGCTCTGCCTCCTCTTGTGTCATCTCTGGGCACTGCTGATCTTCCTGTTCAGTGGCTCCAGGATGGCTTCAGTTCTCGTATTATCAGCTGTACTGACCAGACTAATGTTGTGACCATAGCTCCAAGCAGGAGCTTCTGCAGCCCAGACAAGGCCATAATGAAGTACACTGACTGCAAGCTGAAGGCAGAAAAATAAATAAATAAATAAATAAATAATAATTAAAAAAATATTAGAACTCATTTTCTTTATTTCTTAATGGTTGTGGAGGATAATTAAGCATGGACAGAGCTTGCCTGAAGTTGTGATGGGGTTTTTTGTGACATCAGATCTTTCGATGAAAAATCAACACAGTTAAAAAAGATACTGTAGCTCTAAGAGAAATTAATCTGCTGCAGCAATTTCTTAGAGCAAGGGCTTGTATTATGGAGGAGGCAGCTTGGATGTTCACAATGGTCCTTCTAGCTTCAGGTATCAGTTCATCATCAGGAAATACCTAGTCACCATTTAACAACTCTCCATTTTTGTTATAGCCCATCTCTTGTCCTACATTCATCTGCAGGCTATGATGAGTGTTACTAGAAACAGAAGTCATGTGTAGGAAATATTTTTCAACAGACACAGCTATTCCAGTACAAGATGAGCAGAACAAGCAAAGCTATTAATATCATCACCCAGAGGTAGCTTATCTACACTTCAGGTTATGATATTTCCTGACCTACTCTGTGCACCTAAGAAAAATGAAAAGCAATCCCTGCAAAATACCCTCCCTAATAGGTTTTCACAAGGATGAAACTTATTGTCCTTAAAAAAACCTCACCAAGAAACCAAACCAAACCAAAACCACAAACCAAACCAAACTAAGCTGAACAAACAAACAAACCAAACACCAAAACAAACATACCCTTTTGGGCTAGTTAATCAATTAAAAGCTTGTAATGCATCTCAAAATGTTAGGTTTCCACATTCTCACACCTGCATATAGCCAGTATCTTCTGTTTAATTAAAGTATGTGTTCCAGAAAGGCGTCAACTGGAAGACACTAGCATGGCTCAAAGGCAGTGGCTTTAAGAATCCTGACATGCCAATGTCTTCCCTCATTTACTCATTTGAGTAACTAATCAATTAAAAGTATGTGTTTTGCTTGTACTGTGAGTCTTTTTTAGCTACTGTCTTTGCATCCCAGCAATTGTCCCTTATTAGTTTTATTCCTCTTCTAGCATCTACAAACATTAGTCTCTAATACCTTTGCTATATCATGACAGTGTAAACCATGATGCGACTTCTGGGCACACTCAGAAAGCATACGAACTCTGTGTTTTTCTTTTAAATCTTCTGATAGCTGACACTACAGAAAATCTTAGTTCTTGTACCAAAACCCCCACAAATCCTAGGATTTGGGATCCACTTCTGTAACTTCCAGGATCAGAACTTTATGCAGAGACTGCGTTAATTCCCCTGGAGATAGATTTGGGCAGTAAGAGCTATGAATCTTTTCAAGAATGACAACTTTTGATGTTTTCCTTTCCTTGTTCCACCTGCACCAAGTAGAAATGTAATGACAGTCCTCCCTCCTAGGTAAGTGCAAGATTGAGTAAAACTCCCATTCCTAATGATTTCAGAGAAGAAAGGAATAAAACTCAGCATGGCCAATCACAGCTCTGCAGCAGCTGAGGGAGCAGTGATCCCACAAAGGGATTTTCAGTGTCACATCTATGAATGCCACTGCTATACTCCTGTACACTGGGTTGATAATGCTGTGGCAATATGATACAGCTTTTAACCTATTATCAGGACTAAATAGCTATCTAATGCAATATTTTTGCAATCATTTACCATAAAACAGATTGTTCCACTTAAGAGGAAAATGGTATCATGTTCAGGATATTCTCTGGCATACTGTAGGTTTAATCAATCTTTCTTTAGTCAGAATATGAGGACATACGTAGTGCTTTGTCTGATATATTCTGCTTATTTGTACAACTCTTTGTTATATAGTTTATCAATATTCTTATGTATTTCCTGAAATTTTTAACTTCCCCACCCCTTGCTTTACTTCTGCTTTAATATTTTCATTAATAAATTCCATGATGGAGTAATTCATTGCACACAAGAGAAAACCAGTAATGGAAATCAAATGCATGAATATTGCATAAATTCCATATATTTGCTTCATGCCCTGAGGGCACCTTTATTTGTACTAGATAGTGTCTCATGAATAGTAGAATGAATAGGGAAAACATGAACCAACGAAGTTTACAGGAAACCAGAAACTGGAGCTTACAAGAGGAACAGACTGAGACTTACTTATCTCATTCTAGGCATAACTCAGTTCCCAGCATTATTCTGTTGCTTAGCAGTCAGAGCAGCTATCTAAAAAAAAAGCTCTGCTTCTTTATAGTTTCATTGTGTAGCTTGAAGGGGTTAAATATCACATCTGAAATACTATGGTTATCCTGGCTTCCACCTGGGCCAGCTTCACTCATTGGCTCTATAGGGATGCACAGTGAAGTCCAGAGCATTTGCAGACATTGGTTCTTGTCAGCACATACTTCATAAATTGATGCCCACTCAAATCTATCTGGAAATTCATGAGCCATATACTCTTTTTTTCTCCCCATGTTTCAGTGAGCTGCCTGTGGGTGCAGACAGCATTGGCTGCACAAGCAGGTTGCCTGGATCCACCCTAGGAGCTTTTGGCATCCAGCTAGGTTTTGGTGGTCAGTGTACACAGACAGCTGCTTCTGGTGGCAATTCTTATATTTGAGCTGAATCCCTTTCTGGAGGCACCTGGTCTTTTTCATCTGCTCTAGAGACAAAGGAACTAAATTCCTAACAAAGGCACCACAGTTTGGGCACTAAAACTCAGCAGAATCTGGAACAGAATGCTTACCATGCTATAGTTTCCTCCCCTAGTATCAGCTACAAAGCAGTGATATTACGCAGATGTACTGCAGTGTATGGAAAACTGAGTTGAAAATAAATTGCCTATACATTAATTGTTGAAACCAGTTGTAAAGCTTATTTGAGCATCAGAGAGTGACAGCATTTCTGTTAGTCTGGGATTGAACTCTTCTTGATGACTCAACAAGTCCTCCTGAGCTCCTGGTTTTGTTCCCTCTTTGACAGAAGGCAAATTCTTGTCCTGCATGTTAATAGAGCAATTGAAGAAGCTACACTAGGATCTGTGGGTGAAGAAACTGCTTTAATGCTGGCAACAACTGCTTACTCAGCAGCGCATTCAGTCAATGCATTTTACTAATTGTCTATTTATTTCTACACTCTTTGGCTCTTGAGACTTTGTCATGAGACAGGCCAGATGGCAGAGACATAGACACCTGTAATTAAGAGAGAAATGAATGCTGCAGCACCATGGCTTACCCCAGCCTCTGGCTTTCTTTTTTTTGTTTAATCCTGTTGGCTGTGCTTATGGGCTCTGCAGTTAGTGACACCGAGCTGCGTTTTGAGTGCTGAATTTCTTAAAAGAACCCATAACTTCTATAACATGGTTCCTAGGAAACAATTTTCATTTCCTAATTTAGCTGATGGCGGACTTGGGAAGGCTTCTTCTGGGATTCCCTTATTGAGCATAAAGGATAAAATGTACTTAATGTAACCAGACATACAGCAAGATTTAAATAGCAGAGTTTAAAGGCAGTCAGTGATGAAATTCTGTACACACAGCCCCAGTTGAAGAGCAACACCAAAGAATCAATTACCAGATTCAATTTTCTCCCAAATTTCTTCTTCCCTTTTAGGTAATTTGCAAATATCTCACAAGGCATTTTTCTTTATTTTGTTTAGCTTTCCAAGAAAGCAGGAAATGACATTGCCTCTGTCATAAACCTGAAGTATTCATGATTCAGTTCACAATGTGGGGAAAAAAACGCCACACTACCACTATTCCCAGTCACCCCCTGATGAAAAAAATAAACACTTTTTTTACCAATCAGGTTATAACTTTGTGAAACTGACTGATAGCTCTGACAAAAGAGTTTGGAAGATCAAGGGAGAAAATATTCACAGTCCCCAAGTATATTTATTTTTGATTGAAAAATCATTCCCTTTTGAGTTCTGAGCTCTGTAACTAAGAACCTGCTATAACACCAGCACATTAAAACACCTAAGCCGTTTACACTACTATACAAACTGTTTATTCAACTGAATGTACTACATATAGGATGTTTATATACCTCATTCTGTTTATATAGGCCATTATTTGATTTAAGCAGAGAAGAACCAGTTAAAACTTACACGAGACAGTGTGTTGACAGTCTGGGTTTTCTTTTCCCTTTAAATCTTCCTTAAATAGGTGCTCCTCTACCCTCTAGCAGCAAATGCACAAAAGAAATGTAGGTTGGTTTTTTTTCCCTGTCAACCTATGCCTACAGGACCTTTATGTCCTAGAAGTGGGATTTTACTTTCCTTCAGTGTCTCTGGCTTAGTGTGGTAATGCTGTGTCAGTCCAACATATGCCTTTGGCTGCTGATGACTTTTTATTTCTCTGTCACTTAGGCTGCTCATCCATGACATGAAAACTCCCATCATATTGAACTCCATTATCCAAATAAGATGGGGCAGAGAGAGAAACCTTATTTTCTCCTTTTGTGTGTGCAGCTTGTAGGCAGTGATATGGACACAATGAACTTATTGGAGTTGGGAGTAATGGTGTGAGATTGCTCACACCATTACTTTAGATGGAAATTGAGTCTGTGCTGTCTGTACTCAAGTCTTCTGGAGGCTCTCTTTTCAGCTTTATTTTAATTCTCTTTGCCTCAAGGATAATGAATATGAAAACTTTGGAAAGACCTTTCCAGCCAACAGTCATTCCTAAGCATCAGCTATGTAACACTGGGATTTTTGCCTCTGAGAAAGTTGTTTATTTATTTGCATTATTTTCCTGGTATACTAATTATGAGCTCCCCTGTCTACCCTAACCCTCTGGAGCAACCATTTTAAAGCAGAAACCTAGTAGCAGGAGCTTTCATTTAATCAAAATTTCATTGTTTATGCACTACAAATTAAGAGCTTGATTCTCCCTTATTCACTTGTACATTGTAACGCCAGGCTTCTCTGTCAGTGAGCTCTGAAGTTAATTTCAGCTCTGATCATGGGCAGTTGGAACTTTTCAGTGAAACCATTTTATTATCATCAGTTTTTCTTTTGTGTTTTGATACCACTTGGGAAAGACAGACCCCTTAACGCAGCACTAGGTGCTGCACTAACACAGACCACAGAGGTGGTCCCGTGCCCTCCCACCTTGAAATGCTGTAGCATGTTTCTTTAAAAGCAAATTATAAAACAATGTGCCTATCAGATAATAGTATTTCGTTAATTAGTTTTCCAGTCTACAAGGACACAGTCATAGATGAGGATTCCGTTGCTAGAAGAAAGAAGTCAAGTACACTATGGAACCACAATTGAAGTACCATAAACACAAGGTTGTTATCAGGTTGTGGCTTAGATTCTCAAAATATGCACAGATACAAAACATAAGTGTCTGATGAGGGAGAGATAAATGTAAGTAAAAACAATTATTCATCTAATACACACAAATAGGTATTGTCTTTGGTGCAAAATGCAGATGACCAACCTATTTAGGAAAACAGGTCTTTCTCCTTGGCAAACATATTACCTAGTTCAGCTTCCTGATACTCACAGTGTTCTGTGTCCCAAACCAGGAAATAAATTGCATCAGGAGACAAAACTGACCACAACCCCATCACTTTCAAAATCAGTTGTGTGATTCACCTTGACTTAGCATTGGTTCAACACCTCCTTTTTAAGTCACACCACACCTGCATATGAATAAAGCAGCCCAATAAGCAACCTATAAATTATTCAGTTTATCTCTGCTACAAGGAGAGTATGAGTTAGTATTCCTACTCATATTCTTGAACTATACCCAGGATAGGGAAAAGGTGTGTGTTTGTGTGTGTGGTGCGGGAGATGGCAAAGAAGGGAAGGCACAATAACATGCATGGTTTGCTTTAGATCCCAGAAAGAAAGGTAGCTCTGACAATTTTCGTTTTGCCTTGGATGACATTTGGACATTTTTATAAGAAATTGAATTTGTGATACATGATGGTGAGCTGTACATTCAAACAGATTGAGAAGCTGTTGAAGAAGTTGTATGGAGTTGTCTTAAATGTGCTGTAAATCTTGATTCACGAAAATGAAATCTTGAACTATTAACAACTTTTGTCCTTGCATCATCTCCTTGAAATCCATTCTGAAGAGGTATACAGTTTAACAGATTGGGAATTCAGTTCAGTTGAAGGATATGGTGTGTAAAACCAAAATTTATGCAAACTTTGTGGAAATACATAAGTTTAGTTTTGCTGAACCATCAACGGATTTGTATCAAGGTGTCTATGCTTCAGGTTCCTTTACTGTTTTGCATGAATTTGACATGACTCGTGAATGTAGAATTTGATTCAGATGGGGAGACGCCTTCCCATAATTATAAAGGCTTCCTTGCTGCAAAAGAATAAGAGTGGAGCTGGGCAGGTACTATAAGAAGTGTGAAATCCATAACTTCCATGAACAGCTTGATGACTTAAATACCCAAGGCCCTAAAACACCTGATTTCTTTTCTGCTGATTGCAGACAGTAGCCCTTCTAGACATCTGCTGGTCTAACTACTTGTCCAGCCTTCAGGGTACAGCTAGCAGAGGAGGGAGACAAAAGCACATAGAACATAGAATCATAGAATAGTCAGGGTTGGAAAGGACCTTAAGATCATTTACTTTCAACCCCCTTGCCATGGGCAGGGACACCTCCCACTAAGCCATGTCACCCAAGGCTCTGTCCAACCTGGCTTTGAGCACCGCCAGGGATGGAGCATTCACAAATTCCCTGGGCAACCCATTCCAGGGCCTCACCACTCTAACAGTAAAGAATTTCTTCTTTATATCCAATCTAAACTTCCCCTGTTTAAGTTTTAACCTGTTACGCTTTGTCCTATCACTACAGTTCCTAATGAATAGTCCCTCCCCAGCATCCCTCTAGCCCCTTTCAGATACTGGAAGGCCGCTATGAGGTCACTCTGCGGACTTCTCTTCTCCAGGCTGAACAGACAAACATGTAACATAAAGTAAGCAAAAAAGCAAAGCAAAGCAAAGCAAAGCAAAGCTGGGTACACACCAGATGACAGGGTATTGTGGAAATAAGAGTTCTGCTCTTGTCAGTATCTGAATTTTTGAGAATTGTGATAGGAAAGCATAATGAATTCAATGTAGAATTGTAAGTTCGGGCTCTGTACTTGCAAGAGTGGAAGCAAGCAGTCACAGAGGCACTGCCAAATGGCATAGCACAGTGGTAACATAAGTGCTGCAGTGTTTAATTCCTAAACAAAGTGATCTAGAAGAGAATTCATCTTGGCTGTGGTCCTTGTTGCAGGCAGACCGAAAGCAAAGGAGTATGGCACCTTGACAGCTCAACCCTTCATTGTCAACAGATGTGAGTGCAGCTGCTCACACAACACCGGTGTTGAAATGAACACTCAAGCAAGGGCTGACATGTGTTTAGGGCAGAACAGGGCATAGTGAGTGTAGAAATCAAACGGGGGGTTGGGAGAACAACACTTTCTGTTCACAGAAGGACTGATCATATGTTTAACAGGTTCAATCTGTTCTCATCCTGATATAGTAGCATAACCACATGGCTTTGTTATCCTGGTGTAGCCTAGTTGAATGAAAAGGATTTTTTCAAATTAGAACCATATTCCAACAGTTGCCTGCAATCCATAACTCCATGTTCTGAACTGAGACATTTCAGGGCTGTATCCTCTCTGTGACACACAGTGTAGCTCTGGTTAGACACAGGGGAACACCAGGTTGTCCTGGCTGCAGGGATTCTCCCACAAATTCCCGTTTCCCCTCATGAGGGATTCAGATTTTCCCATTAGCCCAGAAACTGTTCCCTTGCAAGGCTTGGCTAATAGTGTGGTTGTACACATTATTCTGCTATAACAGAAAAGGATAAGAAAGAACTCATGTTTGTTTTGTTTTGTTTTGTTTTCACTCGGGGGTTGAATATCTTTAGGGATTAAGTGTGCATAGAACTTTTTCTATGTCTTCCTCCCATCCTGATCCCACTCCTGGCACTTCCTTTTCTCCAAACCCTACTCACAACTGCTCAACCTGCCTGTCATCCTTCCATATCCTCACTCTTATTTCCAAGCCATTTCCAAAGTGAAGTTTCATGCAGGATCTTCTTTTGTGATAACTTCCCAGTTTCTAGTTTACTGGCAACTGCTTCATCCTGCTATGGATAAAAATGCTTCAAAAAGGGAGCACCACTGCAGTGCTCATGTGGGAGTAACAGTGAATTTTTCCTATTTGTCACAGATGTTCTCTGAATATTTGAAAATGTATCATAAGCATACTTCATGAAAGGGTGTCTCATTTTACAGTTACCCCTTCCCACTTAGTAAGAATGTATATTATTCCTTCTGTGGATGGCATAAAAACGTTCAAGAAAAGGGTTTGAAATTTGAAAGCCTGATATTGTATACCAGTATTCATATTAAGATATCAAAACAAATAACCCAACTCTCTGCAGAGTCTAACTCTCATTCATAAATATCTGCATATTTTGCTTGAATATGAAGCTGGGTGTATAACTTGAAGCACTTAAATTTGACTTTGTTAGAGGGACTTTGTTCAAGGTGATATAACTATTAAGTGGCAGAATTGGAAACAGACCCAGGTCTTCTAGTTCCCACAACACAGAAAAATCACTGGCTCATGCTACTTCCTCCCAGGGTCAATCTATATTTAATGTGAGCATTGTATCATTCAAAGAAAAAATAAATGGTTCCAAAACTTAACATGCATTATTTAGTTTACACAAAATTGACACTTTTCCTCAACAGAATATAAAATCTTGTCTGCACAAGTATTCAGCAGTGCAGTAAGTGTTGTAAAAATTAAAAGCTAAACTGTGCTTGAATTTCAGAAGAAAATAATGCTAGGGTACATTTCATGCTCGGTTACATTAGTGCAAAATTTAGAGCTGTTTCTTCAACCAAGTTCATTATAACGAAGGCTTGATCTGAAAAAATTTTGGCACAATTTTCTCCCTACTTTTTTCTATCTAAGCAATTCTTCTGAAGAAATCAGGTTAATGATCAAAGTAAAAAATAATTAAGATAATAGTTTAAAAATAAAAGGAGTCCATCATATTATTTTGAATAAGAAGGTATTTTTGTAGTTTTTCTAATAGAATTCCTCTGAAATTATATAAAATTACCTAATATTATATTCAAATATTTAATACAGCCCTTTTAAATTTATTCTACTATTCAAAATTATGGCAAAGAAGTATTTATAAAATAGTGGTGAGAAAATGGCATAACCCAGGCTATAGATGGTGTTAAATTTTTCACATTAGGGTTTTATTCTGAATCTGTTTGTTTGGGGTTTTTTTACAAAATAAGTATTTCTGTGAGTCTCTAGTATGAACAATAAATAAAAAGTGACTGCTGTTTATTCTGAGAGACCCTGAATAGTTCCATATAGCTCTTGAAAAAGCAATGTTACTGTCATATGGCTACAATACACCTTGTAATTGCTTACATTAATATATTTATTTCAGAAGTTCTTTGAATTTTCTAGCTTTTGGGATGTTTGTTAAAAAAAAAAAAAAGCTGGAAATTATTAGAAACCAATAGGATTGTCAGTATTCATAGTGTCATGAGATATACTTTCAACTTCTTGAAATATCTGCTGAGATTTTCTCCACTTTTAGTCATTCTACTAAAACTCAATCTTATCACACCACCTGAGCTTGAGAGAGCAAAACAGGTTAGTAACAAAATGATGCCCAAACATTTGCACTTCAAAGGAGCTTTGCAAAGAGCAAGCTTCTCATACTTAATGCCACTGATTTATTACTCCTTAAGAAGTCATCTTATGCCCCAATCCTTATTATTCATGGACTTGTGAGGAAACCCAATATATTCAAAGTGGCTCCAAGTGCATGAAGTAAATTGTAGCATCAAAGCTCTGAACTCAATGAAATTGCTCTGTGCATAAAGTCATTATCATGTGTTTGCAGGGCAGTGATCTTTATGAGCATGTAGGACACTGTGATCTTGCCTTTGATTTCTCCAAAGGCCTTGCTAATTTCCAACAATACTCCATAGAATTAAGAGGATCAATTTCTTGTGTCAAGAGTTTGCACAATCTGCAACAAAATGTGCCACTGAAGGAAAGAGGAGATTAAAGGAAACAGATAGTAGCAGATTCAAGAATCCATCAGGAATTTAAAAATATTATGGGAATAACATTTTATCCATTCCAAAAGTGTGAGAGAAGACCAAATAATGAAATATGAAATAATGTCTTTAGGTTTCAGTCTGCCCAGAGTGCTACCAATGGGGAATTTTGCTCTTGATTTTAATGGGAGCAGGAGCAAGTTCTTTTAACTTTGGAAATTATCTGATCTAAATTGTGTTTGACAGTAGAATAAAGATCTTGAAGATACCTGACCCAATTATTTAATGCCTGTGGTGTTCCATTTACATGTCAAAGCACCTGGGATACCACAATTGAGTACTCTGTGGGGAGAATCCACTCTGAGGGTAAACTCATGCTTTGATCAGACTACCTTTCCCAGAAAGTGATATGCAAGAGTCAGTTTAATATGAACTTTGCTTTTTAATCAGAAAATAAGGAAAGATCCATAGGAGCTCAACACTGAGTTTATTGGGAAAAAAAACAAGCCAAGCAACAAAATGTCTATGGGAAGGTAATGCTGAACCAGCATGATGATAACTTCGAAATGAACATCCAAGAAGAACATCTGTATATTTCATGTATGCAGTGTGCAGCAGAATGAAAGGTTTTGATATTAAATGGAAAGACAATTACTATTTAAGCGTGTGAGAAAAAAATTTGGGGAGTTTCCATATGCCTTTCCAGTAGGCACCTCTCAAAAATTAACTGCTTTTCAAGTGCGTCATTGAAACCTTACTTAAGAAACAATGAAACAAAATTATTTAAAATAGAAAAAGAGGTTTCCATTTTAATAATTGCGTCTCATTATTTCCTGACTATGAATTCAGTGATGCCTTCAAGAACGTATCTAGCTTTAAACACAACACTTAAGCACATGTTAAGTTAAAGCCCTTTAACTTTCCAAAGGGCCTTCATGTAGTTTCTGTTGCTGAGTTATGAAGTTGGTTTTCCTCTGTCTCGCTCTACGAGAGATTTCAAAACTCTGTGTTACAGCCATTCTGGAGAAAGCTGACTATCAGAAGTAAGAGTTCTGATTCTTCACTGCTTCACATCTTCTTCACATTCCTTCATTACCATTTGTAAGTCAAATACATAGGGACATAAAATATAGTTCTCTGCACCAGCATTATTAGCTTGTGCACCATTTTTGCATATACTTAGCTAAAATTTGACATTTAATTCAAAATGCAAGGCACTGGAGGATCAGGATTTGGAACCTTAAAGTTTACTGGAACAGAGAGGTTTGGATGCAAATTAGCAAAATTCTTTCATAAAATAATCTTTCATTCTTTCATAAAATAATCCAAAAAATAATATAAGGTACATCATGGGTTTCTAGCAAGTCCTCAGCTCCTCAACATACTGGCTAGATAGGCAAGGCACACTTCTGATGACCTCCATAGAGCAACAAAACTGTTAAACAGCTAGTTCTACATTTCTCCCCACAAATCAAAAGATAATAAGGTTAGAAAAACATATTTCCTGAGTATCTTTCTGAACCTGAAAAATGTCACAGGCAATTCTGATCCAAGCTGTTAAACAAAAGTTCCTGTCGTAAAGTAATAGCACAAAAAAATTTCAGTAATCAAAAAAAATCTTCAGGAATTCTTCAAAGTTTGCTTTAAAATTCTTATTTAACTTCAGCTGAATTTTTAGCTTACACAGAATTTCTTCTAACAGTTGCTAGTTATCTTTTGGAAGTCAAAGATACATATTTATTTAAGAGCGTTTGCCCTTTATGCAGGTTCAGTGAGCTATAAAGATACTGCTAGCCTGAGCTATAAAGAAATAGAGGGGTAGATTCCCAGCTGATTTTGGTGCAACTACATTGATTTATGTCTGCTGAGGATTTTTTTCCCCCACAGGTTTTAGTTTTGAGTGCTTTGTAAAACCCTGCATATCATAAAACACTTGCGACACACTATGCATGAAAACATAATCTTTCTTATCACAGGCAATAAAGATATCCATAGAATATAATTGTTCTGCTTAAGATAAAGAAAAGACCCATTTGTAATTGTACGATTAGCAGGCGGCTTTGTCTTTGCTGCTCTTGCATACCAGGTCGAATTGTCTAGGGATGAGGCAGAATTCGATCACAGTTTTTGCAGCCCCTTCAAAGAAGGCTGAGCGTGAGAAAGTGAAAACAACTCCTTCCCTGCAGACCCAAGCAATGATTCCAGTGTTTGTAACTCTCACTTCAAGCACGGATCTGCTGAGCTCTTAGGAAATCCCAACTGAGCCTTCTTCAAAACACCTGCTCGGCGCTGGGGGAATTAACCTTAGAGCATGTAATGCTAACGTGGGGAAGTGGTGTGCCTGCCAGCTGGCAGCCCCTTGCCACAGTGGACTTGTCCAATTAGTAGTGTCCACCCACTTGCTGTGTGCTGGAGACACCACGCTCACACAAATGAGATTCAAACCCTGGATTCTGCTGTCTGTAGCCAACAGCTAATACAAGGTGTACTGAAAGGGAGCTTCTCCCATGGCCCAGACAGCAAAAGTGGAGCTACACATAGCCCATTGGGAAGTTGGAATCGCTGCTCTGAGCATGCTGAGCAGCTCCCAGAGTGGCCAAGAACCCTGATCAAAATGCTGCTCTCAACAAGCAGCACGTCTATCTGCCTTAGCAACAGCAACAATGCAGAAAAATAACAATTCCACCTAAGGTTGTCACTTGTAAATTTTTAAACACCAACTTCTAGATGAATATCACGAATTAAAACAAAAAAACTTGGAGTTGCGCTTGGTTTTGTTGTGATGGAACACATGTTTCCCACCGTTTTCCAGAAAATGAAAAGATAAATGTACACAATTATTCCTGGCTGTTAAGAAAATGACAGATTTGTAGGTAATATAACAGTCTGCTTTAGCAATGCCTTCCACAGTTACAGCATGATTAGAGCAAGAGACGGCAGGCCTGCCCTTACCACAAAGATGGCTATATGGTGGATTGTTACAAATAGCTAAGTGCCTTCTGATGTCTTATTAATATGCTAGCGCAAAAAGAAAACAGAGAATAGACAAAAGAGCTGAGTCTGTTCCCTTTCATGAGAAACATGGGAAACCACCAGGCAGAAAACAAAGGACACCTCAAGCTCCCTCCCTTTAAAATATTTCCCAATTAAAATGTTAAGCAAATACCATTGGGCTCAGACTGTTTACACAAGGCTGGTCTTGTCAAAGAATAAATGCTGGCGGAGCAGGCAAGAAAATGCCAAACTCTCTCATCTTCTGTATACCTGTAAAAAACTGCATAATTAATAGAACAGCAATTTTAGACAGGCCCCAAAGGCTAGAACCACAAAATCATTTTGACCCCTTGCTGCCTATCTCCAAAACTCAGAACTTCCAATTTCCCTGACAGTCACTCCTTAATCCTGCAGAGCCTAAATAGCCTAATTGTCATATTTTCATCAGTGTAGCGCTTAAATGAATGCTGCCATGCCATGCTCAGAAGCTCCCAGCTGTCTGCAACCCCAGCAGCAGGGTCACCTCCCTGTGCCCACTGGACAGGCTGTGGCACCAGGAGTCCATGCGATGACACTCCTGATCTAGCCTTGCCCAGAAGACAAGCAGCTACCACTGCAGTGGTTTGGTGCCCTCCTTTCCCAGCCATGTGTGTGGTTGCACCACCATGGTGGATGCTGCAGACACATTTTCTCATCCTCACGCAAGGGCAATTGGTTTCACTCGGCAGCAACTTGACTGCTTCCAGGAGCCCAGCCCAAACCCCATCTTTGTATGCTTTCTCTGGACATGCAGGGGCTCCTGGACAGTGCTGGGAAATGAATTGCAGCCTCCACTCTCATGGCCAAAACAAATAACTTCAGGAACATAGACAAAACAGGGGCTTAAAGGGACCACAGTGCCAAAGCAGAACAAGCTCCAGTAGAAACTCAGGAGAATGGCACAGCTGCGTTTATTTGCCCTTGAGAGAACCACACATTTTAACAGGTGGGCTGTCTTCCTACAGTCCTGCTGCTGCAATCCCAGTGCATATTACAGCCTGTTTCCATACTTTAGGGAAAACTCATGAATTTCAAATAATTTTGTGCTGGGTTTTAAATGAGCCACTAATAAACATATCAATCAGTTGTATAAATCTATATATAGGTGAATTCTGTGTGCAGATGGCCATCCACCAACACTTGATAGTTCAAAAAATATCATTATAAACTAATAATAGTTGAGATTTCTTTAGGTGTAGTGTTATGCTCTACCAACCCAGTGAAACAGAAATGTTGACAAACCTTAAAACTGGGGATGGTAAGCAGTTACAAAAGATAATCAGAATTTAAACACCTTGGCTTCTGAATATTCATACAGCTCAGTAAATATTATGCATTTATTAAAAATCTATTGCTACCTTTTCCAGAGGCAGAGGACATACAATGCCTGGCTGGCTTAATTGGCTTCCCTACAAATAAATGGCTTCTTAAAAATGCAGAGTCAGTATCTCCTCTCAAGACATCACTGGGCAAGCTGACCCCTTTAAGCACACTGTTATAGTAAGACTGTACTGGCCCAATAGCTTAGCGCTCTCCTTAGCCAATTAAACCGTGCGTATAATAGGTTTCTCTTGAAGGCTCTGTGAAAGGCTGAGAATTAAAAGTGGAGATTTTAGTGGAGCCTTTTAGCCGTGTTCTGTGTCTCATTCCTGAATACATTTTTTTTTCCCAAGATGTGTTCATATGTTTTTCTCACTGTCTCAGGTACAAAACGAATCTAATGACTGCGTGCTAGTCTCAGCTGTTAAGCTAATTTCATTAATGCTAACATCAAGAGATATTTGCTGTTGAAGTATTCAAGGAAAAATGCCAGGTGTTTGGGGATGTTTTACCATATTTAACATGCTCACGTCAAAAAATAATATTGCTGTTTCCTCAGATGTCTAGTTTCTTTTTTTTATGTCATCAGTGAAACAAAAGTGGTTGCCTGAAAGTCTCACTGTAAAATATATCAAAAAAAGCTGAACAAACCCAAGAACTGGGTGTTTTCCTTTAGTACCACTCTTCAGTATAAAACCAGAATATTTACATCAGGGGACCTTTTATCCACAAAGTTAGTTTTTCATATTTGATTGATAGCCTCAACATCTGTCAGCTTACATTTTTAAAGAAACTTTAATTTTGCTTCTTTGGATATGGTTAACACAAATTCAGTGAGATATTTTAGTGGTACATACTGTTAATAATAACTTACCTAAAAATACTTGTCTGTAGTCTAAAGAGCAACTGGTAGTTTGCAAGTTTTAGTGTTCATCAGCAAGGAAGATATTTTTAGGAGTCATTGTTAATTTCAGAAGGTGAGTTCCTTTCTTAGTCAATGGGATTACCATTCTTAGCAATCACCAAGTTATTTCAATGGTCCAGTTCTTAAGGTGACCCTTTAATTCTCCAGTATTAATTTGGTTTTGCTTAATTTTGTTTTAGACCATTACCTTTACATCCTCTTGTCTTAAACATGTCTTCTCCAGAGAATTACATTGGAATCTATGCTACTTAAATAACTTGGTTTCTTTAGAAATAATATGTACTAGATATTAAATCTGACAACAAATATTTATTTGGGTTTTCTTTCAAATTTGTCCTGGCTTGTTAGAAAGCATCCCTGAATGAGTCAGAGGGAAGATCAGGGTAATTTGAAGTAATTTTCTTTTATTATGTCTGGTTCTTTTATGGGAAATCCTTTCTTTGACGGTTCTGCAGCAGAGCCTTGCTATTCTGATTAAAACATTAGCTTAGACTGGTCAGTTCAGACCTCAGTCCAAGATTTGAGATTAATCCCTTTTAGTTTATGCTGTTCACTGAACAAAATAAAGTTGCTGCATTTTTTCAACTGTATCTGTAGAAAGAGCCTGATACAAAAGAAACATCTTAAATAAGCGCATCATTATTTTTAAGGATATCAGAGTATTGCTAACTCTTAGATTTTTTTTTTTTCTCCTATATTTAACTTCTATTTACTTTTTTTTTAATATTATTTTTTGGAAAGGCTCAGTCATAAAATTGGTGTTCTGACCATTTTTATAGTGATGCCCATGATGATACAAGCCATTTCTATTTTTCCACTATGAAATTATTTTTTCCGTTACACCTTTTTTTAGAAATGCTGCTTAAGAAGCTCATTAAGAAAAGCTGCTCTACAAGTCATATATAAAGCTAGCTAAAATTCTTATTGAATTAGCTTACAGCAACAGAGAAGAAAAAAGGAATCAGAACTGTATAACTTTTTATTTAAAAAAATCTGGAACAAATGCAGATGTGCCATTTATCATATCTATTATTTTTTTTGTAACTAAAATCTGAACCACATTTTATTTGGAAAAAAGAAGACTTTTATAAAATGTTTTTCCCAAACCACAACCATTGGCTGACGTATCCTACCTGCATTTTATCTTTCAACAATTTGCAAAAATACTGGCATAGTATGTGCAAAAACTTTTTCATGGTTTTAAATATAAAGATAATATACGTGCTTAAATGAGCACTTGAACTACATCTTCCATTTCAAACAACACACTGTGAGCAGCAAAATGTACAACATTCAGAAAACTGATATCCTGCACAATTCCCAATATTAATTGATTGCTATACAATTTGATAAGAATTAGACAAAATACTTTCTAAGCTTTCAAGCACTCACATTCATGAAGCCTGATTTTGCCCATAAATTTTAGTAAAACATTTTTTTCAGAGCTTTAATTAATCCTGTTATAGAATGCGCTCTAAAATGCTACAAAGAACGACTATTAACTTCTTGCAGTCTTCCTCATACGAATATACCAGTTATTTGGCTGTGCACACTACATGTCAATATTGGGATATTTGAAATATTTTAATACTTGCCTTTCTACCCCAGGAGCCTTTGCAGCCTACCACGTTATCATGTTTATTTTCTTCTCTCTTTTTTCTTCCTTATCTTTGTTAGTGTATCAGCCTACTAAGTCTCTCTGAAGCCCCTTTTCTTGCAAAAACTTTTTGTTGAGTTGATGTCTTAGTTTCTGATTTTTTTGTATCTTCTTTTTGCAGATGGCTTATATTTTCACACAGTGTAATAAAGGACTCGGGAAGTTGCATCTTACCCATTTGTTTTATCCTTTAACAACATGTGGTTTTCAATAACTATGTTAAAAGGACACACTTGACCTACTTAATGCATCTGAATAGGCAGATTATTATAAACATAACATTCCCTATAATTTCATGTTTTTCTTTTTAACTTGCATTTGTTAATTTAAAAAAAAAAAAAGTGTTTTTCAAAACACAAGGACATTATAGGGTAGGGTTTTGATTTATCTACTGATTTTGTGGTCAGCATCATTGACAAGAAATTATTATTAGATTTAAAATGATCAGTTTACATAAGCTATCTATTTACAATGCACTATTACTGTTGTCTTGTAACAATCTAAAAGCATACTTGAAAAATCAGTAATTCATATTTACACTGAAAATATTACAGTCTGTACACACGACTTGAATATCTAACATGGCTACACTATAAGGACAGGTCACAAATACGTGCTGCACATCATCATGTGGTCACTGTTTTATTCACCGTACTGACATAAGACTTAATATTTTTTAATTGTGAAAAGATTACCATTTCTATGTGATTATGTAGAAATTGGCATTCCAGAGCAATTTAAACAAGGAAAGGAGAGAAGGCTGACAATGGTATGTAGTGAGAGCTTTTTCAGGGTAGGTGTTGAGTGGAAGAAATGATGGAAGCGTTTGTGAGGAGAGAAGGGGATTTGGAGATAAAAAGCTGGAACCATCAGCAGAGCAAGGAAACTTGTAATGAGTAAGTGTGAAAAGGAATTAGTTTAGAGCATAAGCAGAGACTGTGTGGCTTATAACCTTGAAAACAATCACAAGAAAAAATGAATATGAGATGAAACTAATAAGAGATTGAATTAAGTGACTCAGAGACTATAAAAAGGGAGATGACATAGTCAGAAGACCAGGTAGGAAAGATCGTCTTGATGACAACAGTCTGGTCTAATATAAGAGACAGAAAATAATATTTAAAAAAATTGTTTAGGTCTGTCACAATGAGACTATTTGTTCAGTGTAATTATAAGGCTCCTTACAGGAGGAAGATCTTCCTACAAACAGCATATAAAACAGCACGATACTTTTGTTCTGGTACTTTTTTAAGCCATAAAATGCTACCTTTCAGAAAAACTAGATGCAGAGACAGCATGGGACTGGAAGTTGATATCGGCAATTTCTAACAAATTATTTGGTATAGCAGAGTTCTTAAAAATATAATCGTGAGATTGGTGTTTTTTTAAGTTTTGATCAATTCAATCCAATTTGATACTTTCTGTTTCCTAGCATATTGAGTTGTTCTAGTCCTCCAAGACTCTTACACCACACTGTTGAAAACAAATTGAGGTAAATATTTCTGTCTGTAAAAACCAAGCAATGGAATTAACATAGGTGAAACACACATTCCCAAGGACTCATTGTCCAAGCTCAAAATATCCTCCCTAAATCCTGGAAACTACAGAATATTATACTCCCTGAATGGACACATCTCCCACAGTGGCAGTCTCCACCCCAATACAGTCGCTCAACCTCAGCCTCTTCTCCCACCCTTAGAGAGATTCTCAAACTCCTTCTGACAGCCCCCACCCCACGTTTGGACTTTTGTCTTCCTCCTACTCCTGAGCCCTTGATGTTCTTGCCAAGTCTGCAGCCCAGCCTAAGCCAGCAGGCTGGTTGGCACCTGTTGGGCCACACTGTCTGCTTCTCTGCCTTTCAGTCATGATGGTGTCCAGAATCAACCTGACCACAAAGATTTGATTCCAATTCCAGGCTTTAATCTTGTCCAAAAGAAGTAGGAACCCCATTCTTTTTGGCTGGATAAGTAAATTCTCTTTTGTGCCCAGACCAAAATAATCTTTGCCATCAGTACAATGGTTACCAATTCCCACGGTATTAATGATGGGTGAAGTGAAGTCATCACTATCACATCCTCATGAAAGGCAGGTTGTAAACCAATACAGAATAATAACACTGGGTACAACGTGTAGTTTACACTTATTGGAACCACTGTTTGGCTTTTGTATTTTTAGCTTACGGGTAAAACCACACCCTGTCCTCCCTCCCCCGCCCCTTGATGGGCAAACCCAACAGAAACTCTGCAAGTTGAAACTCATGGAGCTTCCTAGCCCTTCCATAATTATTTTTATCCCCAGCGTAAAGGATGATTCAGCCCTCAGTTCTCTGAAGAGAGACAGAGATAAAGAGTATGCTAAATTGCTGTTGAAAATAGTCTCTTCTATGTGAAATAGAAGTGGGTATTAGAGGACATATGGTCAGTGAAAGCTGGGAGGGGAATGCTATATCAAAAGCACAGAAGGAAGTAGAGCACACAGTTATCTGTGACAAAACAGAGATAGAGTGACATGTAACCGCTTAACCAATGCCAGGAGGAGGATGCACTTGAGGAAGATGAAAGAAATCAGTGCTGTGCTGTTTATATTTTTGTTTTCCCTCTTAAAAAAGGCAGGAGGTGGTACCTATGGTATATATAGTTTACACTGAGCAGAAGGACACTGTCTGCCTCATACTTCTGAGTGGGAGGAGTTAGAACAGAATGGATGCATGAGTAAGAAATAATGCAGTACGGGTCTGAAGAAGGTTATTGTGTCCTGGAACTGATGAACTCTGTTTAGAAGAAAGCAGGAGAACCTCCTTATTCAGGACACTTTTGTTGAAGAGTGACAGCAAATGGCAAACACCTCCCCCTGAGACAACTGTGGCAGAAAAGAAAAGCCAAGGATGAAGCAAATTAAAAGTCTGTCAGTGAACAAAAAAAACGCAGTTAGGGAATATCTTGGTTTTGGTATAAAGAAATGCCAGAATACTATGGGGTCTAGAGCATGAACTGTAGATACTGTACTCTAAAATGCCTCATCTCCCAGAAAGGGATTGTCAAAAGTGACTAAGAAGCATTAGGCTGGCTAACAGTTGTGTGGGTGTTTCCACTTTGGAAATGTAATACTGAGATTGAAAGTGAAACATGGTAGAACTATAGTTATTTTATAAGGTTTGAAACCAACGGCAACATTCCCCCACTGTCTCTAGTATCAGGGCTCAGCAGCTGCTGCTCACATGCCAGAGGAAGCATGCCACAGTGGGATGTCAAACAGCGGCCTCATGTGACCCCCCCCAGTCTTAAAAACAGTTCTATATAACCAACAAATCTATGTTTTGCACAAAAGAGGTGAGAAGTACATCTACTTATCCCCACGGCAAAGTTTTAATTGATCCAGGAGCTAAGTGCAATGAAAAGTGTATGCACAAATGAGGAGTTCAGGAGAAACAGCAGAGACTCTAAAATAAATTCTGAAAAAAAAAAAAAAGTTGGTTTGGGAAACTTGGAGATGTCTGTAAAAAGTTGATGTCTTGATCAAGTTATTGAAGTCCCATACTGTTTTCACATGTGGTGTTCACATATGAACAAAGTCTGTTCAGTTAGTCAAGGGCAGCCTTCATGGAAATAGCTTCTAGCTTTGGGATCTGACTAACACAATTTGTCCTGGAAGGATGGGCACTTTGTATGTAAATCTTCATTTGGATTATTTCTTGTTGTTCTTCTCTCTAGCAATGTAGCAGACAATCCCTTGTGTGCTATTAGATGTGAAGTGGCTTTGTAGCTTTACATTGTGCCAACTAGCCCTCTTCTTTGAGGATCGTGAATCTTTGTATTGTATATCTCATTAATGATTGGTTTTGGCTAAGAACAAATTAATTTTTGGTTTCATAGTGGGGGTCTGGTATCCTGACTCAGTTTTCTCTGTGAAATGCCATACTAATTCCTCAACAGGTTGCAAGTGTCCCCTTCTTTGTTCTGTCCCTCATGCAGGAAACCATTTACTGAACTTGGGACAAGCCTCAACTGACCTATTAGCTCTATATTACCAATGTAGTTATCAGAATAACACTGGCAGCTAGCATGGAGCTCAACAGCAAAATATGAGTATGATCCTGTATGTCTCCACACCAGTAGCAACAGGACTTGGCGGTACTGAACCTCTGTACCATGAACCTGTGAGATGTTGATCATTGTTTGAAGTGTGTGACAGACAGTAGGGTGGGGAAATATGGCAACAAGAATGCTCCTTTTCGGAGCCAATGCCAGCTTGTCACACAGAAGATGAAGGTGGTTATATGTATCCTAAAAGTCACAGCCTACTTGTGGTCATCCCTTATCTGGAGGAAAAAAGGGTTTGTAATTCCATGAGAGGGATGGAAGGTTAGCAATGGAAAGAGGTAAAAATGGACCAGATGTTGACAGTGGCAACCATTAGCAGCTTGGCCATGCTCTGAGCATGTGGGAAAATGTTTGAGGTGCAGCTGGTACTGATAACCAGCATGGGATCCTGTGTCCCTGTGATTTAGAAAAGCGCTAAACTTGAGCCTATCAAGGTGCATGGCTGTAGGCCATGGCAGTCACCTCTGCTTGTCACACCCTTGGTGTGACCTCTGTTGAGCTTCCTGCGCCTCTCTCACCCAGTTTCATGTGTACAAGCTTGTCTAATTAAGCTGATGCAGCAGAACCAGTGTGGATGCTGAAGGGCAGTGAAAGGTAGGTCACCAAGGTGGAGTCAGTAGACAATTACAATGCACAGAGGTCAGGCATCAAATGCTAGCTGAAAAGGAGTGATCAGGAGGACCTCAGACGATCTTTGGAAGGGTGTCAGAGATGCATCAGTGACACACCAGTGGAAACCACTCAGGGGACCCTAGTAACCATGGGGATAAGGAGCAGCAGTGAGGTTTCCCTCACTGTGGGAACCTGCAGACAACGTTGCTGGGCAGAGTCAGAGCACAACTTTCCCCAGCCTCAGAGCCATATCAAAGACCAGAAGACTCTGATGGTGCAAGGCTTAAGACTTGCTTTCACAAGAGACGCTGAATCACAGTTTTCACTTAGTATCTGTAGTGGTAACATTGGTTAGCATGACCACAGATGGCTCCCATGCTCTTGGCATCTTAGTGATTCCTCTTCTTGTGCTACTTACATCATTTAGCAATAAACTGTATTTTAATAAATTCTAAGTGACCACAGCAGATTTCTTTATATTATCTCCATGTGTATGCATATTCTGGAGAAACTAGCTCTGACAGAGAGAAATGCTTTAGGTAAAAATTTTGAAGAAATATATCATTTTTTCTCCAGTTACCCTATTTCATTCATCAAAATTATCCCTCTGTTCCAGTGTACTTTAATTTTACATGAACTGTTTGTTTCATCAGCAAATTAGCATATTATGGTTTCTCTTTTATAGTCATAACTAATAAGAGAGATGAACCAGTGAAAAGACTGAAGCTAAAACCAAACCCAAATGAAAATGAGTACCAGGTTAATGATGTGCCTATTGGCTAAGGCAGAATACAGCAAACAAATGACTGCATCAACAAAATCAAGCTGTTTCTTCATCCATATTTTTAACTGTTCTTAATACTTTTAGTGTTCCTATAATTCACTGTGTCCAGAGGCTAGAAGCATAAGACTTGATGGTTGCAATGCTAAGATTCACTTTCAAGTGCTCAGCCACCCATGGTTATACTCAACTTTAAGCAAGGTGCAGAAGTTCCCTTTAGACTGCTTAAATGGACTTAAACCAGACATCAATAGAAGATCCACAAAATCCAGCAGCAAAGATGCTGCCTTACCCAGTTTCCCTCCAAATTCAAGGGAGACTAAAGACTATCTTGTAATCTATGTGGTGACCATTGCTACTTCATTATTGATCTTTTTTGATATTTCCATTACTTCTTTCTTGTTGCTTGCCATTCTCTATTGTTCTCTTGTCCTAATTTTCCTTTTTTCTATTACAGTATTGTATTTTTTTAAGCAGTGTGTCAAAGGTTTGCTAATAAGTACAATCAATACCATGAAATTAAAATGTCAGCAAATTATTTAATTACGGTTATCAATGTCATAACGGTTTCAGGTTTCTGGGTGAAACTGGACAACCATATCTAAGCACTAATTTCAGATTCAGAGTTTTTCTTATCTGAATTTCAAAATATAAGTTTAAGAAGTCAAAATAAATAGAAGGAGAAAAAATATTTACGGCAATTCTAGAGATCATTTGATACTTCATAATGCTACAGATTTACTACTGTCTCCTTTCCACATACGCACTATAGCTTGGAAAGCTATAACTTTTCCATACTTGCTGTCTATGCTGAGCAGAATTGCGGCATATTGCCTCTGGCAGCTGCAAGGTAACATTTTTGCCTTTCTGGATGGAGCTAGAACAATAGTAGCAAGAAGATACTGGAAGAGATACAAATGATAGTATCTCATTGGTCTGGAAAACAAAATGAAGGAGCATACATTTGAAAAGCGCATACTGGACCAGTTGATTAAATATACCCTCATGTTTCATTGTGTCCAGGTACATTTGAATAGTGAATTATCTGTGCATATCAATAAAGGTTATCTCTTCCTAATGGGGAGGTTGAACTGTAATAAACAAAGCACAGCTTTCAAAACGCATCACCTCAGAGCCACTACTTTCACACATTCCTTTTTTTTAATTACTTTCATTGTGTTTTAGGGAAGGCCCTGCTAAATTTCAAACTGAATGAGGTGCAATCTACTACATTGCACATAAGTTGTAATTTCAAATTTTTTTCCTCATTAAAGGTAAATCTTGCAGTTGGCATCATTAAGCTATTGACATTCTGCTCCAGTGTAATTACTTTTATGACTTTGCTTGCAGTGCTCCTTCTACTTAGAATGGGAAATGCCTCAAATAGTCTGGTGAATTTTACTACTGCAGGTGGGGAATGTCCAGTTTAATGGCCCCACTGTATTACTCTTTGTTATTCATGTGCGCCAAAAAATACACAGGATATAGATGGGGCTGAGTTAACATTGCTGGAATTTCCTGACTTTTTTAATACTTGATCTTGCATCCTTAATATTGCCAGTGAACTGGCAGAGGTGGGAGGACTGGGATGGCGTACTTCCATTTTGGCACGGAACAGGAGGCGGCTAAATAGTTGGAGAATTAAAAGTAATTTAATAATACAGGTAAATGGACAGACATCCATAATAGTCACACATACTTATACACATACGTACACATACTCTGCCTCATTTGTTTCATAGTGAAAAAAATGTGATTCAGAAATGTGTTTTAAATGGCAAAAAATGGCATTTGGGAATCTGGTGGGTGTCTGAATTTGTCAATAATTCATGTTTCATGCAAAGAGGAATCAATAGAACACATTTATGAGGCTGTTATACAGGCCATAACTGTGCTCAGCAGACAAGATAAAGATTTGAATTGTTTCCCAAAGAAAAGAATAGTCCTCCAAATGAACAACTGATACCTGGGCTTTATCTAATGAAATGGATATTATTGGGGCTTTGACTGGTTCCAAAGGCTAAAGAAAGCTCTGAGATGTAATTATGAGGCATTAGTTGCACTGGTCTCCCTTTTAACAGGGCACAGTTCTGCATGCAGGTGTTAAAAACCTTCACCCTGATATATTTTTTGACTCTGAGTGCCCAGAGGTGCGTGGCCAGCTAGGGGAGGCATGCCAGGGCAAGCTTGCTGACTCAGAGGAGAGGACTTGCAAAACACCCTGGGAACATAAGAAGGGAAAATATCGAGGCAGAAGGATATAGTAATAGTTGGGTCAGAAAGAGCTGTTTTACAGAGCTAGTTTTTTATAATTTGTTTTATTTTTAACACCTTCTCTGGCATTTGAAAAGCATAAGCCATTTCTTTTGCATCATATTGTTTTCCTCCAAGTTTCAATAAATCTTGTGTTATTGGTATATTGGTAATATGTTAACAGCATCCTTAAAGGCTTTGTGAATGTCACGGAGAAATGCTGAGGGTTAACAGTTTCCTTAACCTCTGTCTCAGCTATTCCTTATTCACTGGTGCACACACAGGAGGCATATTATTATCTGTCTAGCTATATCCTAATTGGAGATGCAATAGATGCAGGATTTTCCCCCAGTTTCCCAAGCCAGCTGACTGGGGTGGTATCTGTGGTCCTCTGCTGGAGCTAACAAGGCTCACCGTCACTGTGATGTCCTATCTTTACATATTTGTCAAGAGTTCAATACAGAGAAAGATTTAAATGCAATTTTTGTGGCAGTGCAAAACTGTATTTTTGCTACAGTGTTCAAGATGCTTATTTAAACAGTAACGAACAAACTTGCCAGGATCAGCACCTTTGGTTAGCATCTGTGGGCGAGCAGTTGTGATAACAGTTGAACCCGCATGTGTGCTGGTTGGCTTTTCTCACCATTGCCTCACTGGAGTTGTAATGAATCAGCACTTCTGTTCATGAATGTACTGTTCTCTAGTTGGATTTTCAGTTCCCTCTCTGTACATCTGTCAACTGGATAGAAGTATATGTTCTAGTGCCCTTTCATATGTTCTTGGCACAGATGCATTTTGTTGGCATGAGATTTAGGCTGAGTTTGTTGGCATTTTAGGAAGTTAATATGATTTAAAATGCAAACAGAAGAACAAATAAAATAAAACAAACAAACAAACACACCAGGAGAGCATTCCCATGGCAGAAGCTGTGCATGGCTCACAGTTTACACATACAGGCTTAGCTTTCCTGCCCTCTGTCTCCCAGGTTTACTCATCCTGTCAGGGAGCGAATATGGAGTTTCAAGTGAGCAGCATTTCACTGCTTAGACAACAGATGCTTTCTGTCTAGAGGAATTCTGGCTGATGAGGAGCTGAACGATGCCTTTTCTGCACTTCCCCTAGCATGCCCAAGGACTGAAATAGTCCAGAGAAAGCCAGTAGTCAAAAAGAGCTTTCCAAAGTCTGAGGCAAATGCGTTTTCTCTAGGTAACCCACTAAACTGATTTTCTTATGCACTTCTTTTTCTTTTTAATGAATCATTGAATATATAGAAGTTCAAAATTATGGATGTGCTTAAAAGCAAACAACTGCCCACCTCAAAAGCTTTCAGAATAGGTTTTTCACCTACTATTGAAATTTATTTTCGTATGTGGGAAAAACTTTGACATGCTCTTTGAGGTGTTTGTCTTGATGATGTGGGTTTAGCAGGATTGCCTGGGTCCCATACTTTACCATCAGAATGATAGTATGCTGAAATGACTAATACAGCTAGCACAGGAGTTCATGATATTACATGTCAGACAGGTACTATTAAACATACGGGAGATGCTCTAGGGTACTGTTCTGTGGCAACCTAGTAATGACAGTAGCTCAAGTACAACTGTAGATGGGATCTTGAGTAAGAGCACCTTGAGGAGAACGAAATTTTTTATGTTAAAAAAACCCCAACAAACAAGTTGTGCTACACAAAAGGACAATAGGTCATGTTCAAATGTGAGAATATATGTATGGTGAGAGAAAATTCCACAGTATGTATGCAACAGTACTCTGAAATATCAGTCTCTGCTGCAATCACTAAGTCCATTGCTTACCTTAACAAAGGTCAGGTAGTCAAACTTGAAACACTTATATTCACACAATTAGTGTTTATTTGCTATGTTAATGCTCAACTGGTCCTACAGGGGTGGGGTTTAAAGGAAAGAGGCTTTGTAACAACATTTTGATATCGAAAAGAATAGTAAATGCTCAAAGAACTTGTAATTAAAAATTTTATCTCTTTTCTCCGTTCTTACCCTTATAAAGTTTCTTTTTTTTCAGTCTTGATTATCATAAAGAAAGTATAGTAACACTATTCATGGTGGAGTAGAGAAAAACTGCCTGTGAGAAAAGTTAACAACTCAAAACACAATATTTGGAACCTGTCTGGGGCCTCTGATTTTTTCCTATTGACTTCAATTAATTTTAATTTTAAGTTCTTTTTATTATGTTATTAAAATCAGAACACACATAGAATAAAGTTTGCTGTCTGAAAAAAATGAAAGCACAGCCTGTACTGAATGATAGAGTTGTGCTTTAATGTCCAGCCATGTGGTTTCTTCATGGAAAACTAATGAGTTAAAGATGAAATTCCTCTTTTAGTTTGCATATATCTTCTTGCAAGGATTCTGCTGAGCAGAAGTATAATTGGAGACTTTTTACAATGGAGTCTTGTACTTTTTAATCCTAACATCATAAGCTATGAAACATCTTTCTTCCCACAAGAATGTGATGTTTTTGGTCCTGGACATGCTCATTTATGGACATTTTTGAAATAAGCATTTTCTAAAATACCAGGACCATTCCCCCAAATTTTATTTGATACCATCTGGAAATAGAGCAGGGTAAAACCCAGAGAAACAAAAAGATGTAAAGCTAATGTCTCAAAGCTCAAGAGCTGTCCTGAGTTTCTGTATTAGGGGTTTATTCAGCTCTTATTGAATCAGAAATAAAATAGAAGCAGAAAGCAGACAGGAGGTTTCCATTCATGCTTCTCATGCTGTTTTCACTTACTAAACTTCGTTCTGAGTTGACAGGAGTAGGCTCACAACAGTCCTCCACATAAACTGTATCTGAAATTGTGTAAACTGTATTTAGAGATTTACTGAAGGTAGACAGGGGCATTTAACTTGTATTCAAGTATATGAAAGTGTTTTTTAAATCCATGATATGGTACAGTGGCTTTATGTTATCCGTGGTGATTTAAAAAGTGTTGAAAACTTTGAAACTACAACCCTCTATTACCCTATTTTGTTGCAGCTTAACCAATGGGTGAGGGAAAATTCCCATTGCCAAACTATTTCTACACTGGAACTTTTGAACCAGATTTAGTATCAGGTTTTTTGTTGCGATTATTTGTATGTACAAGGTACAGCCAGAATCTTTGGGTTTAGGTCAGAAATCTTCAGGGAAGGGACATTTTGACTGCAGTTGTACAGCCCATTACACTATGACTCTTAGTTTCTGACATGAACTCCAAAGTGTTCCTGCAGTACAAATAATAAAGATGGTTTCCCACTGAGGCTAGGACCCTTGGTCCCATATAGATGTCATGCAAGAGGTAGTTCTTGCTAAAAGCTTGGCACTTGCACAATCAGAATAATCTGAGCCTGGAAAAAGGAAAGAATGTTGCAATTATCAAACTGTCTGAAGTGAAGAATAAAAAAAGTTGGCTGGTATTTTTCTGTTCACTTTTCACTAACTGAGCAAAGGCAGCCAGTGATGTTCTTCTGTAGAAAACAATTGTAAACAGCTAGTTACTTCTGTTTCCCTAAGGGGTAGTCTGTAGTAGCTTATGTTTCAACGGCATTTTTACAAGGTTATAAAGAAAAGGATGCCATCTTGATAAGCTGTGACACAAAGCTAGCTTCCATTAGGCTGATCCTTTCAGCTCTTGCAGACAGGTAGAGTTCACAAGTTATTTTTCCAGCCCTATAACTCACATAAATCCGGAATCTGCCCCAAATGTTAGGCAGACTTGCTTGCTTTGAATTTTTAAATTATCTTAAACACTATTGTTATAAAAAAACTCCTGGTGAAAACATTTTTTTTTCCCTAATAAGAATGATTTTTCTTCCTTGTATATCTTTTTTGGAATGCAGATCTTATCCCCAGGAATGGCCTTGTTATCATCATGGTAACAGTTATCCATATCTAATCACGTGTCAAATATTTTGAGATAGACAAGTCCTTGGATTTTCAGGATGTCAGAAGCAGTAGTGCAATCTAAGAAATAATTGGAATAGGGAACAAAATATAAATATACCCTTTGTGCTTAAAATGGGGAGAAAGAAAGAGTGTGCAGTAGAGAGACTTTGGGTGGGGGGAGCCATGCTGTAGGCTAAGGGGAAGGCAACTGAGAAGCAGGGCTGTTCAGGGTATAGATGCTTACAGGGAACATGAAAAACTGGTTATTGATGTGTCATAACATTCCTGTGTGACCTTAGCAATCCACAGGCCCACTTTTGTAAAGAATGTGAGGCAGATAATTCCTAATTTTCATATATAATTAGCTATAAAACTAATATAGTGTGTGGCTACTGCTATACACTTAATTATCTTCACTCATGACTGCTTTTCAAGTATGAGTTTCAAATGCTAGCATTAAATGCACCTTAATTTTAAGTCCCAATCCTGCAAATATTTATTAGTGCTTGCTGTCATGAGTAAGTCATTGCCTAAAAGAAAACATTAGCTTCAGTGGAATTACTCATGGTACTGAGTGCTATCATAGAAGGAAGCATTTTCAAAGTTTTTACTTTAGATACATACATATATAAGTCATTATACATTCATTTTTATATATATATGCACATGTATATTTACATATTTTCATAAAATGAATTTGTAAAGTTTTTATATATGTATTCCTTTTCAGCTTTGCTTTTTTTTTTTTCCACAAATGCACCATCTTAATTCTCACTTTCTCTAAGGTGCAACTAACAAATGAAAATGCCATCTGTTTTATCGTAAGTTTGAGTTGATGAAGAACAAACAGTAAGTAGCTCAAGCCTCACGGTTTTGGGACACAGTTCATTACTTCTCCTTCTTTCTTTCCTTCCTCTTTTTTTTCTTTTTTTCTTTTTATTAAGTCTGCATTTTTAAATTCAGCAGTGCCATTTTCCGAAGCTGAAATGCAACCCGGAGGCCAGTTCAGACACGGTGTGATGCAGGCCAGTTGAATTGGCTGGTGGTTCTACAGTGGATGAGTTAAAGAAGGAATCACCCGAAGCAATGGTAGCTCTCAGAAGGGGGCCTGCCCTTCAACAGTTTAAAGCCTTTGAAGAGAGATTTCCTTTGAGCAATGTGAAGTCTTTGTGGTGATGGGAAACATACATTTATAATTACAGAAGAACACAGTGTACAGTAGGAATAGTATAAAAGCATGCGATTTACAGTGTCTAAGAAGCAGCTTTGATGTAGAGGGCCCCACTGACCTAGTTTGCTGCTGAAAGCCCTAGAAACATAAGGCTGACTGACTACAGTTACAGTGATGCAGGCTGTGAATAACATGCTTCTGCCTCTGCAGTGCCACCCCAGACCACATGAATATTCTGTTGCTGTAATGACTGCACAGAAATACTATATGAATACAAACTAACTGTGCTTAAAAACATTAATAAAGTTTGCTGTGCTCCTCTGGGGAAAATGTGCTAAAAAAGAGCCATTGTAAATCAGCATGCAGGCTGGCAAAAAGATGTATCTGGGAAGATTATTTATGGAAAAATTGTTGAAAACTTCATGCCAGGACAGCCACCCTTTGGGAAGTGGGAAAAAGGGGGAAAAGGGGGGGGAAATCCTTATCTCCATTAGCACGGGACAGAATGTAAAACCCAAGAAGTAGTATCAAAACAGTTATGATATCAGGGTCCACAAGAACAACTGTGTTTGTTTGACAGCAGCCAACATGCCATAGGAAGAATGTACCATTACCTCTGGGGTACGCACTGCTGTGAACAAATCTGATATTAGATCCAAGACTAGATATTCCTGTCCACAGAAAGACTAGGAATGGTGAAAGGGAATTGAAGGAAACACAGACTACCATGATCCCACACCAGCCTTGTGAAGAGGGCAGTACCAGGGTTCAGCTGCATCCAACAAGTGTGCACCAAGAGTAGTGCTGCAATTCATGGCTCATCTGACACAGGGGGAATAAAAACCTGAAAAATCACACAGCTAAGAGAATGAGAATAGCTTCACAGCAGTCCCTGTAGTACTTTATAAGTGAAAAATAAAGTATTCATTATCCCATAGATTCAGGCTCAGATTTTTAGTGAATACATCTCAGATTTGAGTACCAGTAGATTTTGATGGCTACATTCAGACCATTTAATGATTATTCTTCTTGAGCTTCAGAACTGAATTTGGATGCTGAGTTGAGCCGAGGTGGATATCTGGGGTTTGGTTAGTGACCACATCTAAATAATATTGTGCTGAGGTAGCACTGTCTGCCTTATAATCACTTTGCCTGCGGGAGAGGGCCAATCTGAGGGAGGTCACTGAAATTAAAATGGAAAACTTAATTACATAAAAATAATATGGGTGTGTTGGGTGCTTTGATGGACAGGGATGATGTAGGAAAAGAAAAACATAAAAGTTCAGCAAGAGCTATTTATAAATCTTACCTAGTGGGAGTAATAGACAACAAAGGATAAATCAGTGACTATTAAGCAACATTTATGTCAGCACAGATACAAACTTTTTAAAGTTCAACCTGAGACTTAGTGTCATGGTTTATCCCCAGTCAGCAACAAAGTACCATGCAGCCGCTTGCCCACCTCCCCAACCTTTCCAGTGGAATGAGGAGGAGAATCAGAAAAAGGTAAAAATAAGGTAGAGATAAGAACAGTTTAACAATTTAAATAAAGTAAAATAATAATAATAATAAAATAATAATAAAGAGAAAAGAGGAATAAAACCCAAGAGACATATGTGATGCACAATACAATTGCTCACCACCTACTGACCAATGGCCAGCCCATCCTTGAGCATCTCTCCCCAGTTTCTATACTGGGCATGACATTCTGTGGTATGGAATACCCCTTTGGCTAGTCTGGGTCAGTTATCCTGTCTCTGCTTCCTCCTGGCTTCCTGTGCCCCTCCTCACTGGCAGAACAATGAAAACTGAAAAGGCCTTGATCAGGGTAAGCGCTGTTCAGCAACAAGGAAAACATCGGTGTGTTATCAGCATTGTTCTTGCACTAAATCCAAAACACAGCACTGTACCAGCTACTAGGAAGAAAATTAACTCTATCTCAGCTGAAACCAGGACACTTAGTAAACATAAGGTACTCAGTGAGAGATGGGAGAGGTGCTAAGGGTCTTGTTGCCTGTGATTCAGTTGCTGGCTAAGTCTCCTGTAGTAGTCTCCAACTCATCAGTCACTGGCCTATCTTAGAACAGAACAAGCCTTAGGCTTTTCTAGGTTTGCGAACAGCAACCAAACATTACAGTGCCCCTAACAACTTCTGTGCCTTCACTGCAGTACCTTTGGTGCCTTCATGTTATGCCTGCTTTTCCACTAGAAATTAGATTTCAGAAATAAAATAAATAGTAAAATCAACTTTCCCAGGATCAGGCAATTTTTATTTCAAATGTGAAGGCCCCTTACCTTTCAGCTTTAAATCTGTCTCTCTTTCAGGATAGTAAGTTACTCCCCAGGTATCATTTTAAGTCTATGGCCATTACTTGCCCATGCCCAATCCAACTGCTCTTCACAGACCTGTCCCTGATTTTGTTTACCTCCAACTAAGCCTGGAGGAGTCCTTCTCCTGTCAACACTATCACTGTCACCATTCCTACCAAACATTTGTCATTAGTTCTTAGCTACAGTGAAACATTAGTGGTTGGTATCTGTACTGCCTAGGTCAGACAGCATCCTTAACCACTTCATTATTAGGAAATTATACAATCTAAAGGTATAGAGACTAAAGTAACTTTGGTGAACGTAAAAATGGACAAAACCACATTTCCCCATCTGTTTCATTTTCCTTCTTTAGAAGACTGGGATGAGCTGAATCAGTTATTCAGTGTACATGGAAGGCTGAGTTCTACTTCTGTATAACCAAAGGGCGGTATTGGAAGCCATCCACATTAAGGGAAATTTCATGTTATGGTTCTTATTTTTAAACATGCAAGACTTTTCCTTCCACAAGCAATTGGAAAGGCTGAAGGCTGCAGTCCTTGTGAGCTTTTGACAGATATTTCCAATATTGCCCCTGGATGCTTTAGGTATCTTACTTCCCTTTTTAAAGTTCTATCAACTAAGTACATCTGTATTTCTAGGAAACAGTGGTTTCTCTGTTGGTGGTATTGGACTGAAACAAAATTATTATAATTACAGACAAAGATAAGAGGTCCTATGACCTGACCTCACAAGCAGGTCTCTGTGGCTTTATTGCACTTGTGGGCCATAATCAAGGCCAAACTCACCTCAACTGAGATGCAAGTTTGAGACAAGCTTTGCTCATGCCCATGAAACATGCAGCTTGTTTGCCTTGGTGGCAATATCACATAATTGATGCCAAACAGAGAAATCAGCCAGGAGAGCCCTCACAGAAAGCCCTAACTGTTGCACATTGAATGTGCAGATACAGTAGCGCTGTATACGCAGCACGAAGCAATGTATCCCTTGAGGTATGTGTTAACCTCTAGGGCCATGGGTCTTGAAATTCTGGAGCTGAGTCAGAAATTACACTTATTTTTAGCTTATTTCATGGCCTGAGCAGTATAGGGTTGTATTCTCAGAGAAATGCAAAGGACAATGCAGCATATAAACTTATTTCTTTCTCTTTCCCCTGTCAAACATCTCACACTGTCATACAAGGATCTGTCTTTGGCCACTCAATTGAGATCTAACACATTGGTCTCCAGAGGCAAGCATACAATATTAGGATCCGCGTCTCTTCTTTGCAGAGTTCTGATTTTAAGGATGCATAATTACTTAATAAGCCTGTTTCTCCACAAACATAAAAATGCATGTTACAGGAAACCATCAAACCAATTAAGAGAGACACAACATGGCTTACATGCTGACTCAGCACCAGAGAGAGTTGGAGGTGTGTGAATTGCTCAGAAATAAGTGTGAAGAGCATAATAAGACTCAGTGAAGAGGAATCTAGCTTTTATAATAAAAGCTGGCCAATGCATGACACAAAGAAAATTTCAAGGAAACACCCTTTTAACAGTCAGCAATTCTATTGAGAAATGGCATATCTGTTCCTCTGCACTTAAATTTTGAACTGAATATAATGAAAGAGAATCTGCCCTAAGGCCCACAGTGAAGTGTTATTTTATAGTATGCATTTTATCTTTATCATTTTATGTAATATTTTTAGGAACGTGAAGTATTAATCTTTATCACTAGACACCAGAAATTCTCCATGACTGTGTACAATGCTAGTGGATTATGGCACACCTTATGAGGCAAGTATTACTTTCTCCATTTTATGTCTGAGAAAGCTGAGGCATGAAAAGGTAAGTGAGCTCCAAAATCTTGAGATACAGGATTTGTGGGTCATAAACTCAAGTCATTGAAAGGATGCTTGAGAAGTGCTTTATTTAAAATATATATATATAAAAAATATATATACACATGTAGATACTTAGGTTATTATTCATAACTTTAAAAAAACACAATAAAGGCTCAGCAGGACCAAGATTTTCAAGTTGATCAGCAGTATCAGGTGTCTCAGCTGAACATGCCCAAGTTGAAGTCTCAAGCTGTTTGCTTTTCAGAAAAGAGGCTCTAAGGATGACTTAAGCTGCATAGCCAAAATGCTGATACACCCAAATCTTTTGAAAATCTGGGTCTATAAACAACCTTTATAATAATCAATCTTACTCTTCTTAGAGGTCTACTGTATTGACAAATCCTGGCTGTATCTACTTTCCCTGCCTTAAGTATATGTGGTTATTGAAATGTCTTCAAAGCATAATATAGTGCTAAGTGAGTAGCTGTCATCCTTGAACAGTTGAGATGTGCACAGCTTTGAGCCTCGTTTAGCCTCAGCACAGTGCCATAGTGACTGGAGTATATTGTTGTTGGGTCTAGAACTAATGCACTGAGAGTTAACTTCTATGACTGCTCAACTTGGCATGGTACAAATGTAGCCTTGTGTAGTTGTACTCATATGGTGCTATTTGAGGCTATTAATTAATTTTCTTTGGAGCTTGCTTGTATGATCTAGGACTGCAACCCTCTGCAACCACTACTGAAACAGTATGTATAGGGGACTCTTCCATTCACAAGAATAAAATGTTTCTTCTCAAGAATTTGCTTTTTATAAAGTGAGGAGACAGGAGACCTTCTTCACTGTAGTTTGCTCTTTCTATATCTTTTCCCTTAGGGCTTTACATCAGATTTTATGTAAGGGTTTTAGTTTTATTGGGATATTTTTCTGAGCTACCCTTAAGTAACCCATTTAAGCTTATTCATGTTCTCTGTGGTAGGGTGTTCTGTTGCAATTACAGACATAAAGCAAGCCAGTGAAGAGCTGAAAATAGAATGTAGAAGTCTTTTTTCTCACTGCAGCTCAGAAGGAAGGCGACGGTCTGTGCCACTGCTCCATGGAGTCAGAAGAATCACTGTGGTTCCCCCAGCAAGCCAGGACAAGGGCTTACAATGCTATTGTGATAATGTCTGGAGGCCCCAAGTAAAATCAAAGCCTCATTTTGTTTGCTGTTGAACAACTTCCACTTTGAAGAATTTTTAATCCAAGACTTGAATCCTGCACTCGCAGAAATACTGCTTTTGTGCAGAAAAATATGCTCCAAGCAGAAAACAAAATACAAAAAAAAAAAAGCCCAAACAATAAGCCCAAAACATTATTTTCTTCTATTTTATGTTATTTCTACTATTTCAGGATAGAAAGCTAAGTTAGAAAAGGACTGAGTAATTTTCCCCAAAGCATATAGGCTTTTCACTGAAACTGAATCTTTGATCTTTGATCAGTGCTGATCTACAGAACTATCCTTCTCAGCTGTAGGTTTTGTGATTGTTCAAACCTGTTCTTGTGTAAGCAGGTTGCTTGCTATCCAGAGTAATAATCAGAGTTGCCCTGTGCTCTCATTTTAGAAATGCCTTGGGCGCACAGAGGCCTGTAGCACGTTTCTACAGTCTGGAGGTGTCCATGCAGCCACCAGTACAACCCTTCATCCATTCTTGTCACTGTCTTTCTCAAGTCCTTTAGCAGAAGTGCAAAATTCAAATAGTCACTGACAACATTCATCAGACCAGCCACTCACACACATGGTAGTTCCTTACTTTCCCTTTTTACTCATATTTTACTACATTATTTTCCCACTCTATCACTTTTCTCATTTCCAAATTAGCCTTCCAAAAACAGGCTCTCAACATTATCCTTCCAACTCCTCGTTCCTGTGCCTCCAAGTACATATCTTGCCCCTTAACTATACATCTCAACCCAGCAACTTTGCATATCATGTTTCTTAAGCCTCCTGCCCCACTGGAAGGAATGCCAAGCCACCACTGGGAATCCTTCCAAGGAGTCACAAATCCTCTGTGTACATAAACTGTGTGTGTCTGGAGACTGTTGATGGTAGCAGCCACTCATACTGACTTCTGGTGCAGACCCCAAGGGATAAGCGCCTACAAACAGCTGTTTAGCTCAGATTTAGTCTTATTCAAGATTAGGCAGTGCTGCCAACCTGCTGCTCCTGCAACTCAGAGGTACGACAATTCAGTGCTATACAGGCGGTGCCTACTGTTGGCAGATTGTTATCTCTGTCAACAAGTTTGCAAGCATCTCCTTCCATGCTTTAGCTGTTGGCAGATTATTACCTCTGGGAGTGAAGCTCTGCAAGTGCGTGCTTCCACGCATTAGCTGATAAACAATGTTGCTGTGCGCAGCACTGTCTCTCTGGCTGTTTTTATCCTGCCTTTGGTAGCAGTGGCTCAGTTGAGGCTTGTGTTTTCTGAGCACTGTGACTTAATCCATTTGCTTTTGTACAATAGACCTTTGATTGTTTCTGATTCATGCCAACTGCATCTACACTGTGCTTTGGCAAGACTGAACTCAAGCTTAACAGCTCTCCTACGTGACATCCCCACATCCTGTTATGACATGCCTCTTTAGCGCACACACCTCAACCCACCCTTCTGTGTTGTAGGTGTCCCAAAGCTCTCTGGCAGTGTAACGGCACTGACTCCCTTACCTGCCTCAGCCCCCTCAGGTTTTGAGCCAATGTCACTATGGAGACACCCCAAATATAAGGACAGAAAGAGCCAAGGAGCTGTCTGGCTCTTTCCTGCCTTGATTATCTCCCCCCATAGAGGCCTGTCACCAAAAGGCTCTTCCAGGTCATTAATGCTTTCTACAAGGGGTGCAGGGTTGTTAGTCTCAGAAAAATGTATATCATAAACTCCTGCCAGATACAGATGGACTTGCCTGATATCCTGAAGAGCACTGGTAGCCCTTCTTTGTCCAAGGGACAGAGCAGGCTCAGCAAAAAAAGAATGCTGGAGATTCACTTTTTCCATCCTTAGTGAAAGCAAATACAACTTCAAAGTTGCTGAAGTTTGCTCAGGGTTTATCCAGCTGACTTTGTAGTATTTCCAAAGATGAAGATTTTACAGCCTTTCTGGGACTCTATTTCAATGCTTCACCCCTGTCAGCAAAAAATATTTTTAATTTATTTACTGCAACTTATGCCCATTCCCCTTTAAGCTGTTGCTGTGTGATGCTGAGTCGTATCTCTGTATCTCCCCATTAAGTAGTTAAAAACAGCAGTTAGATGCCCCCTTAACCTTCTTATCTCTAGGGTTAACAAGCCCAGCTCCTCATACACTGTGCCCTAGCATGTCTACAGTTCCTTATACACTATATGCTCAGTCCCCTTAACCATCTTGCTGAAGTCCAATGGACTTGATCCAATTTGTCTGTGTTGTACTGTGAGCCCAGAAGTGGACATAAGATTTGAAAGGTGGCCTCACAAGTGCTAGAAAGAGAGGAATAATCACTTGCTTCAACCTGTTGGCTACAGTGCTGTGATACAACCCAGTGTACTGTTGGATTTTAACCATACATGAAGGCCGCAAATGTTGGCTCACATTCATTCAACTTGTTCAGTGGATCCTTTCTTTCTGAGGTGCTCTGCGGTTGGACGGTCCCTCACAGCCTGCATGGGATTACGCCTCTGTGTGTGCAGAACTTGGCACTTACCTTTGCACATTACTGAAAGCTGCTTTAGAAATAGCAGCTGTTTTCCGGCCGCATTTTGCAATAGGAATTGAAGGTGATCAGCAATAGGTAAGGTGTGAGGACACATTCCTGCCCTTTGGAGGAAGAGGAGACATCTGGCTTAAGACAGGTGCTGAAGAAGTTTGCTGTAGGAATACTTCTGGGACATGTATTTGAGCTAATAACACATTCCCACATAAAGCAATTCGAATTCAATCAGATTTGACCAAGTTACAAAGTAACACATAAAAGAGCTGAGACTCTACTGCTGATGCGACAATACAGAAAATAGGCTTAAAACCCCCAGAGAGATGCTGTTGCCTCTCAGTCACCAAGGCAGTCAGCAGTAACTTCCGGATGACTTCTTTGCTTCTCCCAGATTCCCAGCAGTGTTCCAGACATGCATCCTAGCAAGCACACACCAGATGTGTCCTTTTACTTGAGCAGTAAAAAAATTATATTACAGGCCTCTTATTCAAGTCCAGTGAAGATGCACCCTAGTTTTTATAAGTTTTGCTGCTTCTATTCCCAGTAAGTCATACATTTATTGAAGAATCAATTAGTGTTACGACTGGATAAAATTAAATAATATTTACCTGATCTAGGTTTGGGTATTCTGGTTCTTGAACGGTGCTGAGTAACTTCTATATTCCTTGTATATTTATTGGGATTGAGAGAAAAAAAAGAATTTTTAAAGGTGTAATATGAATTAAAATACCTTCTAAAAGCTTCCTTACAGAGCTCTCAAAATTCACAGAAATGAGAAAATTTCAAAAAAAAGTTTCAAAAACTGAGCAGTTTCAAAACCTAGGTGCACTTACTGCTTTCTAATCGTTATTATAGCTAATGGGTTTCCAGGGATTCTGACAATGTAGGTCTCTGTACATAAGAAGAAGAACTGAAAGTTCTATTTGTTTGATGCTGTTTTGAACATCACCATGCTCCCTGTCTTACAGTTTATTTTTCACTGCTGAAGAAGGTTACATTTTCTTCCTCTAGGAAAAAAACATAATAAATCTGCCCAAGCCATCTCTGATTTTCATGAGACCTATGATAAAACCTGAATATTGTGTTCCCCTGTGATTACAAAAAGCAAGAAAAAGAGAAAAGGAGGGGGGAAAAAACATGTCATTTTATCATCCCAGCAAAACTCAGAATATGATGCTAAGAAATGCTCAGCTTAGCCGAGTCAGTGAAAATTTGACTTTGTTAATGTTTACTTTTGAATTCTGCTTCAACTAGCAATGCTAAATTCAGGTATTAGAAAACCCATGTTTCTTGTGCTAGTGTTCAAAATTAGGATAGCTACTAAACTTTGTATTCAGTATCCAATCAGCTATAACTGCATTACAGAATTTTCATCTAAAATATCACTTTGTCCATAACTATACTTGAATCCTACTACTGTTCTGTTACACAGTGTTTGTCCTTTTATAGTATTGAAATTTCCTAAATGTGATCTTTTCAAATGGCTAACATCATTGATGTGGTTTTGATAGTCTGTGTAATTGATGAATAATTGTGCTCATTGACTATATATTGCATATTTAGATTTGCAGACAAGCCCTACTTATTCTCCACTGATAAACTTACCTGGAGAAGTATCATAGTATTCATAATCACTAAAATTCAATAGGATTTCTAGTTACTGTGAGCTCACTGCATTGTTGGATTCTTGGTTGATAAGTCCTGTAAGGAAAGAAATTACTTTTCTAATATGTACCCTCAACATTGTATTAAAGTGATGAAAAATCATTGTTTGTTATATATATATATTCTGTATATAATATAGTTGCTCAAGGGTTTGGTTTTGATCCAAACTTTTTTAAAGCAGTATGTGAATTTTCAGCAGATTAATCTCAGTTCATTTATACACATGTGTATATCTTTAGTAGTAGTTTAAGACAAGCTGAAATGTTCCTGGGAAGCTGCTGCAGAAAAAGTTGATTTCCTTCTGATAAAGGGCTTTTTACCGTTCTATTTTCTTGCAGAAAAGGATCCAAATACAGTAATTGGATTTGACACAATGGAAGGTTTTTTAAGTAGAACAGGTGAAAACATAACTGGCAACAATTAAATGCTAATTATCTGCAGTCATCAACTGGTCACCAGCTGTTCTGAACCATACAAAAAAGCATACACTGCAAGGGAACAGCATATGCTATGGGGAGAAGCATTAGTGAAGACCACAGAACTGGCAAGGGATATGCTGTAGGTTCAGTTTTCCTAATCTGCGCCTGCATGTGGAAGCCCTCTTGTGAATAAATGTATTCTGCAGGTTCACGCATCAGAACATAATGCCGATTCTTCTCTTGGTTGCACTAGATTTTAATCACTGCAAGCTGCTAAGTTTAGAAACACTTATTCCTGGTTTACACCACTCATGGCTTTGGTGGAATTCATCACATTAACAAGCTGCTAATCTTAGACTTCCTTGTTGGGCCCATGTTTGTGCCCAGCAAAGGAACAGAACCAGCAAACTGGTGGGGCTGTGAGTGGGGTCCAAAAAGGACTTCTTTTGTTTGTTTCTTTCACACTGGCAATAGAATGAAAGCAACGTGAGTTTCCAAGGGCCTTCTCAGTTCCCTTCTTTTGTCTGGTTGCCTGTTATCCAGCATTAATTAATGTAATTGCTACAATTTCATAGTCCAGTGGAGACTAACTAATGATACTGGAGCTGAGTGTTCTGTTTCTGCAATAAATCAAGCAAGTAGTTCATATAATACAGCTTTCCACTTCTTCCCACCACATCAAATTAAAAAAGATAAATATTTCTTTTTCATGGCTTAGGGTCTGGTGGGTCTGGTAGTTAGATGACTCCTCCATGACTTCATGGGAAGGGCTGATACAATACTTACTTCTGCCTGCAGGGAGTTCAAATTCAGCACTTCAGCCATTTGAGAGAATACCCAGTGCTTGGGAGGAGCAATCTCTGCAGCTTCCATTCAATCTGTTCTTCAGTGCAGAAACCAGCACAAGATTTATGGGACCAGAAAAACAGAAGGGTAGAAGGCACATAAACAAACAGCTAGAAAAGCTTCCTAGAATACAGCTGGCCTCTTCCAGAAGTAGCTCCAGTAAGCAGGTTTTGGTTAAAAAGAAACAAACCAAGGTACTATCCCAGCAGTGGAGACTGGCTAAGCTTCATATGATTAGAGGAAACATATATCTGTGCTCCCAGAAGTGTCCTCAGAGAAAAAGCCCTGAAGGAGGTGGGGACCTGCTGTATGAGGAATCAAGTCATCCCACCAAAAAACCACCATCACTTGTGATGACAAACGGCTTGTCACAGCAACACCTGGGAAGAGAAATTGCTGATGCTGATGCTTCCATGTGAGATGCTCAGAACTGAACAACCCGCTACTGTTCCTGCTTTCATGAACAGAAATAAAGAAGGAAAAGGGAAACTTGAGAAGTTTTGTAAAACACAGTTTTTGTAAAGTTTTTTGTAAAGTACAGTTGGCACACCTGCCCTTCCTGTTCTCTGACAGTTAAGATGATAATTTGAGGTGGAAAAGTTAGAAAATCTGTTTAAAATTCAGTGTGTGTCAGAAAAATTATGATTACATATACTTATGTTTTCAAGTCCACATGTGTGTCAGTAACGATATGTCCATGATCTACAGCTGAACTTTAAAAGCCTGGGGTATTCCTACTTTTTTCCTGTTTTCTTAAAGTGTATTGGAAATGAAGAGAATAACAGATGAGACTAAAAGACAAAGTGGGGAGTTGTTTCTTCAAAACCAAACTGAATTTTAATAAATTTTAATAAATTTTAAAGTAAAGCAACCTGACTGTTCTTTAGATATAAAGATTATAAAGAAAAAATGGCCTTCTCACCATAAGGCTCATCTTATCACTAGACTCAGTACTGTTTGCCTAAATTTTCAAGGCTGCAAGCAGACATGGCTTGTATGCAACTTATTCAGGCAAGAAGATGTCATGCACAGTTCTGTTTTTCACTTCTTTATGTTTCACAATATACTATTTTTTCAAGGCACAAGAGGTTAAATTGACTGGCATATTACCTGGTAGAGCTGAGAGTATGTAAGTATTCCACCTGAAGGTAAATCCTGAGCCTGACTGACTTCCAGCCAAGAGCATCTCTGAAGTGAGGCATGCCTAGAGACGTAATGTTTACCATTCTTTTTCAAGTCAAAAAGCTTGTGACTTTGTAGAGGGTAAAACAAGACTTGCCATGTATTCGTTTTTATTTTTTTATAAGCTGGCACCTTACTGCAGCTAAGAAGAATCATCTTCCTTGTGCTGGATACTAACCTTAAGTTAAAATTAAGCCCTTCAGAGTGGTATCTATGGCAATCAGTAGGGAAACATCTGAAGTCAGCAGGCGGAAGTGTTTGGTAATAGCCACCTGGGGAAGACAGAAGAGGAGAAATCAGCCCCTCAGACAGGGTGTTCACTAGCATCAGAGGAGCTGGAGTCCACCAGAAGTGGTCCACTGGCAAAGTGCCCTTCTCTGACATGATCAGACCCTGATGGTGCTGCTCTCATCAATGTCGTGGGTTGTCAACAGAAGTGCTCTGAGAAACAACCACATTATTTGCTCAGTCTCAAGTTATGAAAACTCAAATCACCCATCTCCCCAGAATGTGCTTAAGCATTCAGCCTGCAAAGTGTTTGTGAGTCAAGGACACCTGAGGGATGTAGAAAGCGTTGTATGCCCTGAATAATACAACCAGTCGATCCACTGGCAGTCTGGGATCTTGTGCTTGATGTGGATCCATCAGGCAGAATGGGATCTGTGTGCAGGAAGCCCCCATACACTCCCTATTTCCACAAAATACTCAGGATTTCATTCAAGAATTCTTGTCAAATGTATTTAAATTATGGTTATAATGTTAAAAAGTAAATGAATTAAAAATTTAAGACTCTGGATGGGTTGAGAAAGTGTGAAGAAAAGTGGCATAGCTCTTTTAAAATTAAAAAAGAGAGAAAAGAAAGAGTGACAAGTCAAAATCCAAGGAGGATACTGGACACTCACACGGGAGCCGGACATTTTTTCCTATAGGAAGGGACTTCCATTACTAGGCTGTAGCATGAGGCCTGACTGATAGCTCTCCCTTTCTATCCAGTGACTTCTCAATTGTTGTCAACAAATGATTATGTAGGTGCTTCTAGGAAAGGTGTCTTCCCACTATCCTGAATTAAACAGTCTCTCACCTTCAAGAAGAAGGGCATAATGGATGCTGAACCCTCCTTTAGCTGAATGCAGGTCACCAAATTAAAAATGTCAGTAAAGAACAAGAATATTTCTCCCTCGGGTCTCCCACTTCCTTTTCAAAAAATATTACATAAAGAATAGCAGCAGCAATTGCATTTTATGCAGAGCCCAATACAGCTGGTATGTGTTATCTATGCTTTGATAACATCTTCCAGATCAAAGACCCAGGGAACTTGGATGGGGGGAATAGAGGAATGCCCAATTTTAGATTTTGGTTAGGCTAAGCAGGAATTAAGTAATGAGCTGTTCAGTTCTCTCAAGGCAATGAATTTGGGGTGCACATGGAGCACCACTGCTTGAAAAACACAGAAAGTAAAGCAATTGGGGATCTTAGGTGTTTCCTGGGACATGCAATAGGGGGTTTCAGAATCACAGTTTTGAGTGTAAGTGCTTAGATTTCTTTAAGCTCTATTTAACAGCTAGAGTGTGCTTTCTTTACTCTTTCACCTATATGGATCCATATTAAGCGAGAGGTATAGCACATCTAGGACTGGGAAGAGAAGTTAACCTACAACCTTTATGTCATTTGTGGTCCTCTTTGAATCCACCATTTACTAGCAGCATGTCTGAAAGAATATTTATGTTGAATATTGCAATGTGTCATGCTGAACTAGATCGAATTGGCTTCTTTTTCTTTTTTTTTTTTTTGTCTCATCAAATAAAATTCACTTAAATTTTGCTCTAAAGATTGGCCTTTTGGGGGTAAGAATATGTCTATGAATAACAACATCCCAAAACATTTCATTTGGAGTTTATTGACTTGGATATTAGGAAACATTTCTTCCCCACAATGGCTGTCAAGCATTGGAACAGGCTGCCCAGGAAAGTAGTGGAGTCATCATCCCTGGAGGTATTTAAAAGATGTGTGGATGTGTCACTTAGGGACATGATTTAGTGGTTAATGGCCGGTCTTGATCTTGAAGGTCTTTTCCAACCCAAACAATCCTATGATTCTATAGTTCTATGACTTACTGTGCTTCTATAGAATCTATTTCTTCTAATATTAGTCATGAAAGCTAGTATTAAGGAAATGAATCTTATGCTTGAGTAAGTCTGATTTGTAAATTCTGATATAGACACATTTCCATCTGCTTTGGGCTCTTTTGTTTTCAGTCACACATGCTCTGAGAAATACTTCTTATATTTTAGCACTAGACCTGATCAGATAATTCACAGTGAATAATTTATTAGAACAAATTTAGATTTTATTGTTTGTCAGTTATCCATGAGCTGGTTTGGATTTTCTCAAATTTATTCATTATTCAAAAGTATTTGTTTAACAATTTCTATGAATAACTTAATGAACAAAGCTTTGGTTTTGGGTCTTTTGTGAGCAGTTTGACAGCAGTTCTAAGAACCTGGTTCTATTGCTCTTCTTTTTTTAGATACTGAGGCCATATAACATTTTTCTGTTTCTTGACTGGGTGAATAAATTGAAGCTGTCTTATATGAATATTTACATTTAAAAGTTCAAAATTTTATTTTCTTAACAAGTTGTGGTCAGTTATAATGCACTGCAACTGTGTATATCCCTAAAGTAAACCTTTCATTTCCATATCTCCAGGACTGCAAATAGGCCATACCCTTCTAAAAGGGATTTAATTTTTGTTCAGGTGTCTTTAGATGAGTTATTTTCAAGTGGCCAGCCTGCATCTGCTAGATGTCTGCTCATTGACTTTATAGCCGTAAGAAAAGCCAGTAACTATCACTTGTTTTAAAAAAGAGTACTATTGCTGTTAGAACATTCATGCCAGCTTTGTATTTTGTAATACAGCCTTAATGTTGTGTCTATGAAAAGTAAAGTATTTGGCAACAAAACATCTTGAGCACTGGTTTCCTCTTGGAAAACTGGAACAGATTTATGTGAAATAAACAATATCTCTTTTGTTGTTTATTTGCAAATCACAATATAAAAAACTTGTGGCAGTGAATGTTAAAAATGGGTGTTCATAGGAATCTTCAGAATTCAGAGAGCCTGATAAAACAAATGGAATAGTTCAATGATGGAATCGTTTATTTGTATTTTAAAGCTGATTAAGTTAATTCTTGTTTCTTTTAACAAATGTTAGAGGCTTTCTCTATAATTATTTTAATTAGATGCATTAAATCTTTCCGAGACATTCAATACAGAAAACTAAACACAAAAAGCACAGTTGTTTTATGACTTTTAATGCTGTTTAAAGCACAGCAAGCATGATCTTATTTTGAAATTTTGTTCATCACGGTACTTGCATAAGATTGATGAAAATGCATTAAGCAGGATATATTTATCTCCCGTTATATTCCTTTGGAAATGACATTTATATAGCACCAAAATGCTATGTTTTAGTAAGGCTGCTGCATATTTGACATGCAACTGACAGATGATGTCTAAGCATTATGCAGGGCTATTAAAGATGACATAGAATGCACAAATATATCAGTATATGAGGGAGAAAGCTGCTGAGATTTTGGAAAAAATATCTAACATCACTGGGTGAAAATCACAAGTGGAGTTATGTGAATTAAAGCAGAAAAGAATGCATCAGTAGTGCTGTAAAAAGCAAAAATCTATGAGGTAGTGGATGAGGCCTGAAGTAATAAAAAGGAAAAAGAAAACGAAACCAAACAATAAAACCAACAACTAAATATTGGTACTGCAGACTAAAATAGCCTATTTCATATGCTTGTGCAGATCTGATTTAATATCGGAGCAATAGATTTTCTTTCAATTGAACATTTGAGTGGGATTTAAGAGAGAATTCAGATCACTAGTGTTCACAAGGGGCTTCTGATCTCCTATTTCCCACTAGATTTCATCATGTCTTGAACTTTAGTCCCCTAGAAATTTCCATAGAAAGTGCAGATCCCTACATAAGGAATTTGAATATTTCAGTAATGTACTTTAGTTTTTCTTGAGTGTATGTGGAAGATTTCTTAAAAATAACCCATGAACCTTCTTCCTTTTCCAGGGCTTCATGGACGATGAGGTAGTAACTAACATCTAACTCATAGAATCATAGAATGGTTTGGGTTGGAAAAGGCGTTAAGATCATCTAGCTCTAAAGCTGTGCCATGTGTCACCCTAGAACATGTTGCCCAAGGTTCTGTCCAACCTGGCCTTGAACACTGCCGGGAATCAACCATTTGCCACTTATTTGGGCAGCCTCTTCCAGTGCGTCACCACCCTCACAGTAAAGAACTTCTTCCTTATACCTAACCTGTACCTCCCCTGCTGAAGTTTAAACTGATTACCCCTACCTTGTCCTATTGCTTCAGCCTCTAAAAAAGAGACCCTTTCTGGCATCCTTGTAGAGCCCCTTCAGATACTGGAAGGCTGCTATGGGGTCACCACGCAGCCTTCTCTTCTCTGGGCTGAACAGGCCCAACTTTCTCAGCCTGTCTTCATACGGGATTACCAGAAGACGCAGATTTTTTTAATCAGAGGATAATCACAGTCCTTATTGTAGAGTTTGATCAAATGAGTGGAAAGGAACAGCCATTAAAAGGGCTAGGGAGATGGAAAAATAAACCCAATAACTGAATATGAGTATAACTCAGGACAAAATTAAGAAAAGCTTATCTAGCTGACCGTTCATATAGGTTTATACGTTCCACTGACTAGAATTTATACAGGAGCCTGGAACATGAGAGAAAAATGTGTTTGGATGGTAAAATAATCTATCTCCCATTTATATTCTTGAATCTTGCATCTGGGCTATCTGTTGCAGAAACGTGGGCCCACATTTGTGCTTTCTGTTGAAATGAAGTAGTCCCCTCTGAAATAGAGCTTAAATATGATTCTGGGAACAGTTCACCCCAGGGACTGCTCATTTTAATAGATATGGACATGACCACACCTGTCTTGGTGTCTTGTGATCTAGACTGCCCCAGTAAGCTTTCCATCCCCATGATGTCCCATGTAGAACTAAATGTGTGTCATTAAAGAACTACTTTGGTATATAGCCCTCACTTCTAATACCGTGACTCAGAATCAGTCGCACTAGCCTAATTATATAGTATAGGCACAGAGTTAACATATAGGACTTAGAGAAGTCGCAGAGCTGGACAAAGTATATGCGTCCAGAGCAGAGTGAATGTGACCGCTTCTGCCACAGGCCTGGACACTAACTTCCAAGGGTTAACCAGCTCATTTATCCAGGTGGTTACAGCAGAGACTACAACTTTCTGGCTTTCAATCTCCTATTGTCACTAAGCATTTGATAGGGCACCTAAGTGCTTGAGTTTGGGCTGGAGATTCGAAGTGTCCAGATAGTCACTGAAGCGCTTGACAATCCGCTTCACGGTAACTGGCCTGCTCAAATATGCTATATGGATATGAAGAGCAAGTAAAGAATGACACTAGAACAGTCCAAGATGCAAAACAACACTTCAGCTATGGGACATTGTCTTCAGCTTTGAATTGCAATGAACTGATGTTCAAATTTACATACAAGCACACTTTGCTCAACAGGGCTGCTTGGCTGCAGCTCACATCACCTGATCCATGTCCTTTATCCTGTCCTTTCAACTCAAGAGTTTTTACTTCAGCACTGATCAGGGAGGGAGAAATGAAAATTTGTTGTTATAGCTACCGAGGAGAATTTGGAGCAATTGTTGGAAATTTTAACAATGGCCAACTTTGATATGCACTAAATTGACAATATTGCAGTGCAATAGCCTGTGGAAATTACACACTGAAAACAGTATGAGTTATGCAGTAATGTATTTTTGAAAACTCCAATAAATATATTTTTGTACATATATATACATTTATGTATATATGTAAATACTTCTTTAAGTCCCCGTGCATTGGTGACTCATGATAACTGAAATAAAAGGCTCTTCCCTACTTCATAGGTGCTGTGAGGACAAATGAATGTTTATGAGAGTCTGAAAGTCTAGGTACTCAGGATGGCATCTTCTTAAGGAAAATGAAGTCTGATTACTTCCCAGCTAGGTCCATTTTACACATACGAATAATGCTGTTGATAAGGCCATAGGCCTAATAATTTCTGATACAGATATTCAGGTCTGTAAAGCTGGGGCTTTGGGCTTCTTCGCCTTGTGTATGGTGAATACAGTATCCACTGTGACTTGGGATTACATATCTTGGTTTGTGAGTGTTCTGTCCCATTATCTACAAATTTCATACTCAGGAATTTATTAATCAATGTGTCTATTCTATTGGGTTGAAGTTTGGTCTTTTCAACCATTTTGCAAAGAGCTTGTGACAGACACAATGTTCTGCAGCAGTAATTGATGTGAGGATCTTGATAACCACTGTATTGAATCATGCGCATTCATATAAGAAAACAAAAAAAAAAGAAAATCTTTCAAATAGGATTTGTTGATATTTTACCCAGGTTTTAGTTTGAAGCAAGTAACACTTGCTTGTGGTTTTCTCTTGTGATTTCATCTGCTTGATTTTGCATTGATCCATTTTGTTTTGATTTAGCTTTATCCTCTCTCTCTTCTTGACTTTCTCTGCTTTTGTCTTTCTTGTGATATCACAGCAGCAGCACTGTAAAGCCTTACAGAGATCTTGCTTCAATTCAATTTGGCTTGCATGTATTGCTCTGTTTCTTCCTGAAATTGTATTGCCATTTCCAGAAATGACATGGCAATATTTCACTTGAGTTTACTTGCCATTTTAAGTGGACCTTCATGGATTTGCATTAATGATATGAAACCATTTCTCCATTGTGGAGAAAGGTAAAATGAAGTTAACATAGCTTATTGTCTGCTATGCACTGAATTGGCAGAGGAAATTAAATTATACTTGCTACAACATCTACAAAATTCCTCCAGGATCAGTCCTACACTATCTTCAAAATCTGTGCATGTTGATAAGCAAACTACAAATACAAAGTACCTCCACTCTAAACTAAGGCTATTGAGGTGGACTGACCCAGCGTGGGCCCCTTTCATGGGTGCTTCCTTCAGGAAAAGACTGCTCCAGCATGGGTCCTCCATTGAGTCACAGGTCCCGCAGCAAACCTGCTCCAGCGAGGGCTCCTCTCTACAAGGAGGCCACAAGTCCTGCCAGGAGCCTGCTCCAGCACAGGCTCACACAGGGTCACAGCCTCCTTTGGCATTCGTTTGCTCTGTCATGGGGTCCTCCCTGGGCTGCAGATGGATATCTACTCTCCACGGACCAACATGTGCTGCAAGAAAGCAGCCTGCCTCACCATGGGCTGCACCACAAGCTGCAGGGCAATCTGTGCTTCAGCGCCTGGAGCACCTCCTGCCCTCCTTCTCTGCAGAGCTTTCTCACTCCTCTCTGTCCAGCTGCATTTTCTCTTGCACAGGTTTTTTTTTCTTTCTTAAGTGCTTTATCACACAGGCACTGCAACCGTCACTGATGGCTTCAGCCTTGTCCAGCGGCAGGTCTCTCTTGGAGCTGGCTGGCATTGGATCTATTGGACATGGGGGAAGATTCTAGCAGCTTCTCAAAGAAGCCACCCCTGTAGCCCCCCTGCTACCAACACCTTGCCGCACAAACCCAATCCAGTTTGTTGAAAGAATAAAAAAGCTACATGCAAAGGTTTCAGAACTGTTTTCCTTTTTTCTCAAAACACAGTTTGTTCTGTTCTTCAGCTAACAAGAAATGAACTTCTGAAGATGTCTGACTAAACTATTTTGCAATGCTTTAAAAATTTCAAAAACTAGCATATTGAAATAAGATACAAACAGAAAACCCCATCAACTGTCTGTGATTCACATTTCTGAGCAGACAGCAGCATTGCACAACAACTTGAGATTGGAAATGAGAAGGATTCTACATCCAGATGAAACTTCATGGGGATTTCAGGGAGAATATAATTATTTCATATAATTATATTATATACGAGGAGAATATAATTATGCAAAGCTGGAATTTTGTCAGGACACTGTGGTGAGCATCTATGCTTTGTGAAAAGCTTATGGGGATTTTTAATTACAATAAGTGGTCAGAATCTGAGTTTGATGTCTCAGCCAAAAGATGAATTGATACTGAACTACTAGACTCTCAGTACATGCCTGTGTAGTACAAAATAACAGAACCATTAGACAGCTTGACTCACCTCATAGTGATGGCAGAATGGGCTGTATCTGAAATCTGGAACAATGATTAAAAAATACTCTTGCTATTCCACAGAACAGTGATTATGAGGGATGTAAGTCTGTATTCAAGATTCTTTCATTCTAGGGAAAGATATGCATCTGCTAAACATGCAGATATGTTATCTGTTCACTTCAGAAACACTTAAACAACTGAGCATCTATCCTTAAAAATTACCACAGAATGGAATAACTTTTAAGAAGTTATCAGACTATGGAATGAGTCTTATGATATGAACTCATTATGAGTTGTAAAGCCTTCAATCAGCAGAGTGGATATTACACTGGATAGCTGAATACCCAAAAGTTTCTTAACTGGTTCAGTCCTATCTGTCTAATCTATCTATCTTCTCATGTCACACCCAGCTCTACTGTATCTGAATGTCTTCCAAGTCTCTCTGGGGCAACAGTATTTTTTTCGTTATTTTTGGTATTGTAATATAAACTGGAGGCTACAGCATCATTATTTTATTGTTACCCCTGAGATATTTTTGTCAGATGTTAATTCATAATGTTGCAGAATACTTTTAAAAGAGCAGATTAGAGCTGATACTTTGGGAAAATGGATTGAAATGCTCATTATTAGCTTGTAACTTGTCTGTATGAGTTCTATTAGACATTTAAAAAAATTTCTAAAGGTTGCTAATATTCCTACTTTCATAATTTCTTGGAGGTTTTGTTGTTTGTTAGTTTGGGTTTTTTTTATCTTGGTGATGCTTATATCTTGTCTGAGATCCTGAACTGAACAAAGGGCATATGATTCAAAGTTCTGACTGACACAGATTTTACTTTTTTAAGGGCCTATTTGGTAATACTCCTGTGAGTTTGAATTGGGTTTTTAAAGTGATGATAGTTGTCTGCCTTGCAGATTAAAGTCCTGTCTGAGTGGTGCCTAATCAGGATTATGAATTGGGGTGTGTTTTTTGAAATGTTGAAAGGAGAAAAAATAAGGTAAGTAAAATTTAAACTGAATTGCTGTCCTGATTTGCTTTAGCTAACATACACAGATGCATATAGCAGGCAATAAAATGCATTTGTCTATAGGCAGGCTCTCAACGTGGGGCAACCTGATTGCCAGAAACTTAAACTCACACAAAAATATGATCCATATACAAAAAGTTGCCTTAACTTCAGCAGATCTGCTACTGGCTTCACTGTAATTAAGTGCTAATCGTAGGGGTGTGCTGTTTTGCAAGGCAGTAAACCGGTTTCCTGAGCGGATAAACTCAGAGGTCAAAGGCCAGGGAGCTGGCTCCATCGGGGGACCGGGATCACTGCTGAGAAAAGCAGCACACCTGTCCTGTTATTGTGATTATGAGACAAATGTGAATAAAGCAGTAAAACAAAGTAGCTTGAAAGTCTGGAAAATTTATTGACCTAATTGCAAAGAGTGGTGCATTGTACACACAGTGAGTAGGGAGCTGGGCTCTGCTGGGTCCCACGGGACTCAGCTCCTGGACATCAGGCAGATGAAGAGGAGCTACTCACAGGGCTGTGGGGCCACTGCCTCTTGGTGCAGTCTTGGGAAGGCCACTCAGGCTTTCTAAGGTTATGTTTTCCAAACTATAAAATGAAGGTATTAGCTAGTAAACTTCACAGAGGGGTTTCCAAGTGTGAATAACAAATTACGCATAGCTCTTCAGTATAAAAGGATAGAAGGTTTAATCTGTAGTAAATAAATATGGCAACTGTTCCATATGTTTCCACAAGCAGCACTATGAATAGGAATTTCAGGAATAGATGTACTTAAAGTCAAGAAAAAAGCCATAAGGTTTCATGTAAAGGGGAAAAAAAAACCCAGCCCTTTGAGAGTAAGTTAAAATGACTGTACTTTATTCATTGACTTGGAAAGAAAGGGAAAGAGAGAGGTGCTGTGATTTTTATCACCAGAACAGCATTTCCATCAGTAAGTAATAGGACTGTTAGCAAGCACTAGCAAAGAACATTCACCCCAGCACGAAATGCTGGGACCTGACACGGCAAAGTATGGACATTGTTTCTGCATTATGGAATCCAAATTTCTGAGACAGCTCTCTATGGCAGCAAGTTTGAAAAATAGGCCATTTTTTAATACATCAAGAATTTTATATGATCAAAGAAAAAGTAGTTCTTCCTCAAACACCAAAAACAAGGGGGAAAAAATCAAATAAAACCCCAACCAAACCAAACCAACAAACAAAAAAACCCCAACAAAACCAAACCAAAACAAAACCCCAGCAAGCAAACAAAAAAACCCCACAAAAGCTGATATTTGAGCACAATTATATTAACATTCAAGGTACTCCTGACATGCGGAGAAATGAACTTGTGGAACTTCCTGTCACAGGAGTGAGTGAAACAAGAATTTAGTTTTTTTACAAAGGCTGAGACACTTCTAATCATAAGCAAAATTATGCATATGCATAACTTCATATGCAGATTCTTGTTCCAGCAGTACATAGTTAATGCTTCTAGGGATGTAACTGGAGAAATAAGAAAGGTGGGCTGGTTTGGGGTCTAAATGAGTGTAGCTCTCCCCCATTAGCCCTCTCACTTGTCACAAAACACTTCACATCCCTATGGCACAAAGCTTCCACCGCCAGCCATCAAATAAATGGGAAAGGGAGAGAAGACTTTTCCTCCAGTCTGCACATGTTATCAAAAAAAAAAAAAAGACATTTTTCCTGCTTTCTACTCTGGAGCATCTGATGCAGATGCTATTAGTGAAATGGTATGGCAGAAGCTGAATTTAAGCTTTTATCCCATCTTACAGTCTCTGCACTTTACATAAATAATGACTGTTAATCTGCAGTGATCATCCTGTGTGTTTTAAGGTGATGAGATGATCATTTTTCTCATACTTATGATATGAAACTTACCAGTGATGTGTGTAATACCTGATAAGGGAATTAAAGAAGATGGAAGCAGGCTTTCTCTATGGATGCCATTGGCTGGACAGCAGACAATGAGCACAAATGGAAATACAAGAAATTACATTTAAACATAAAAAATGTTTTTACTGTGAGGGTGGTGAAATCCTGGAACAGGAACAGGGAGTATGTGGAATCTCAAGGATACTTTGAATAACCTCACAGGTATTCAAAACCTGACTGGACACAGCCCTGGACGCCCTGCTGTCGCTGACCGTGCTCTGCACCGCAGGGCTAGACTAGATGATTACCAGAACTGCCTTCCTACTTCAACTGTTCTGTGAGTCTGTCAAAATAATAATCGACCTTAGAACCAGCATGATCATTGCTCTGTTTGAATAACCTACCTATATCTTTAATGATGAAGAAAATAAACTGTGTGAGTCTCACATCCCCTAGACAGTCTACAGTATTAACGGAAGACAGATTTATAATCAGATTTTTTAAAATCTGGATGTTACTGATTTTCAGTGGTGCAGAACTAATTCATGTACAATGACTCTCCACTCACATACGTCACTGCAGTAATACTATAGAAGGTTTTTATTTATAGATCTCCCGGAACATTGCAGATGCACTGTGCAGTTACACCTGATTTCATACAGTCCTAGAAAATCACACTGGAAAGGACCTTAATCTCAAACAAATTAGCCTAATCTGTTAGATAAAGCTCCTAAAGATCTCCAAAATGGAGACTGAGACTTTCCCAGGCAATCTGCTACTGTACTTGGAGAAAGCTTTCCCTTACTGCAAAAGTGAATCTCTCTTCCTGTAATTCTTATTTTGTCTATCCTAGTAATGAAAAATAGGCTTTTTTCAACAGCTTTTTATGTTCTTGAAAGGTGGATGTCCTTTTCTTGCCTGAGCAAGGCCATACTTTCTAGGCGTGAGATCACTCTCAGTGACCATACCTGGACTCTTTCCAGTAAGTCCATGTCTTTCTTTGACTTATGCAAATGACAGAAGAGGAAGGTCTGTCTTTATAGATGGAATTCCTGCACATACAGGGTTTTTGGGATTTGGGAGAACAAACCAGAAACGATTCCAACTTTTAGAACAAAACCAAGTTTTAAACATCTTGCAAAAAGTATCTTAGTTTAAAAAAAAAAATACTAGAATATCCTAAAGGTCTCCAATCCTGGTTCTTAGAGCAAAGACTTCTAGTAGTTTAAGATGCTATTAATCTTCTACCAGAGGTTTTTGCCTGAGTAGCAGTGTTGGACGTGTTCACAGAAGTTAAATCCAGATCATAATGCACATCTAATTTAACCTGTTATATGAAACCCCTGCATCAAGCCCAAGAGTTGCTGGTTGATCTGGGCTTATCTTTTAGAAAGACAGCCAATCCTGATTTAAGGACTGCCAATGATAATGATTATACCACATCCTAGATAAATTATTCCAATAGTTAATTACCCAACCTAATTGCTAGTTTGAATTTGTCCAGCTAAAGCTTCCAGTCATTGGATACCATAATGCTTTTGTCTACTAAACAGAGGATCCCTCTGCTAACAGAAATATTTCCTTAACTGCTCTCTGCAATGAAGCAGTCTCAGATGTTGGCTCACTTCTGCAGCCCTCTTCTGTAGCCTGTCTAATGTGCTAATATTTTATTTAGTGTTAAGTGTCTGCTTGCTTATTTAGTAAAAACCACTGGGGCTCAATAATCATCTAGTGGCGCATACAAAAGTAACTACAACAGCCAAAACTTGTGAAGCTTTTCAATAGCGATTCAGAACAGATATTCATTGCTTGGGACCCACTGTATAAGGATTTCTCTGATCCCATGCAGAATGTGCCTTGCACCAACATCTTCCCTTTTCATCCAGTAGCACAAGAAAGAAGGTTGAGCAAGTGATTTGACAGCTCAGTTCCACTTCTGAAGAGTGACAGAAGCAACTTACTCTTAAGAAGGCTTCTTTTCAAATGAGTTAGTTATTTCTTAAAGTGATGTTTTGCATTTTTAAGGATTTTGAAAATTGTTCGTATAGTCTTAGCCATAAGGAAGGTGAACAGAACTTTAGCCATCTGTCCCCACTGGGGGGGAGGACGTCCTGTTTAAAATCTGCAGCTACAGTTTGTCGTCCAGGAGCATTACTGAGTCATGTCTTCTCATGAGATTATTCTGTGTCTGGTTTCCCTGGAAACTGAGCATAAACACAAGATGTAGGCTTTTTGTCTACTGAGAATTTCTTGATATTTGGCAGACTGGACAAGTAGCTACTGCACATGCGCAGACTGACTCAAACAAGCATGTTCAGTGAGATGGATTTATCCTGGATATGTTGAATTTAACAGCACAGGCACTGAAAGTGTGATATTTACCAGACACATCTAGTCCCTGCATTCCTGTTGTAAAGTCAGTCTGCCTATGCACAGTTCATTTGTCATACCTAGAATGTATCTAGCATACTGCATGTTAGTACAGGCCATTAAGGTCACTTGAGTCCTGCACCTTATGTGTACCCTGGGCACACTGGGCATTGGCATTGTGCAGACAACACAACTTCTTCTTTGCCCGTGGGTCACATTTGATAGTCACTGCAGTGGGACTTATGAACTGGTCAAAAATACAGAACTAAATTTCGTTTTGTGTAAATTCCTTAAAGAAAGGGTAAGTAAGTATATCTCACCTTGTGATTTTAATTCAAGGTGATTGAGCTAGAATATATTTCATCTCCAAGGTACTACTGACTTCTTTTGAGTAATTCTTCAGAGTTTTAAGATAACATCTTAGTGAAAACATGTAGTGTTAGCACTGAATGTTTTCCCACCTTTTTTTTTTTTTTATTTAGCTGTGCCTTTTCAGTGTAAAATCAGAGGAAATCTATTAATGTTGGCTAATTAACAGGACATTCCACAAACTCTGAATTGTTTCATTCCACATGTTCTCTACTATTGCACCCAAAACAGAATACAGACATTTAAATTGGTTATAAAGACTTTCTCAGCCTTTTTTATTGCTCCTTTACTATTTGTAGGTGTTAAAAGTCAAAGTAAGAAAAGGAGTAGATAAGATCACCTAGTCCTTTTTTTTTAATTATCATTCTTTAAGGCTATGTTAGATAGCACTTCCTTCTAGCAAAAAGAATGGGACCATCATTACAAATCCTATCGCATAAAACAAGGAAAGGAAAGAATCCAAATAATGTTGAGAGTAGGCCATATGATGATAAGCATCTTCAGTATCTGTGCCATACATCGTGCCTCTAAAATTCTTTGATCTAATACATAGCCTTTGATCTAAAGAAATTAACCATCTTCCCTTCTCTTGGTGAGATGAAGGTGAGACCATAAAGCCAGCTTTAGTGGCAGGATACTTTATTAGCTTGATTTACTTCCTGGTTTGCCCCCAGAAAGTCCATGTGCATGTGCTGCTTTGCTTTTGGTCTGTTCTGGGACAGCCAAAGTCTCCTTTCCAGGAAAGCAGCCAGTTCACTCCAGGGTATGCTCCAGGTGAAGTATTCAAACCATGCTTGGGTCCTTGGACTCCAACAGTGAAGCACTCTCAAATATCTTTCTGTGCTTGTGTCCTGCAATGCATCATTGGAATCAAAATTACCGTGAGAGCTTTGTCATCATTTCGGGCACTCAGAACTTTAAAAGCCTATAAAATTACCAATTGTACTTCAAGACCAGAGGGGGATTGGGGACTATACTGTATCTTATAGTTCCAGCACTTCATAGTGTGGGTATGAGCCAGAACACACCGACTGAGTGGGGGAGCCAAGACTCAGCATACAGACATAGGTAGCTGCCAGAACCAGCAGTGGCCAACACCAATTACATCAAAACAAGCAAGTAAAAAATCAGTGCCACCCATATATATGTGTGTGTATGAGCTGATTTATATATTTATATAAATATGTGTGACTTCTGGAGTGAGTTTTCCTATTTAAAAGTTTTTCTTCACCAGCTGCAACATTCTGAGCGGCAGTATGCCGCTAGAACATTGCTCAGGGTTGATGCTTCTATAGAGCTCATGACTCATAGTGTGCATTTCTCTGTCTCTCCTATGCAGAGATTATACAGCTTTTGAGCTGATAAGTACTGTTTGTTTAGCTCGAAGAGTAAAAGCTTTCACTTTTTACCTTTTCTAGTCTTTCCCTACTGTCTGACTCATAATGACTGTTCACTCTTCTATAATCTCTTCTTCTAGCTGATGTCAAAGTGCAAAACAACAAATACATTTGACTACATGATAACACAGTGGATTAGTCCCAGGATGTATAACTCTATTTAATTAGGTAGCAATCAATCTGAATATGTTCAATATATTCTTTTATCATAGCAGGACTTGCAGGAGCCAGTGTATTACTCAGCTACTTTGTCATTCCCTAGTTCAAAGTGAAAGGACATAGATGTAGCTGACAGTTTTAAACCAGAAATCAGACAGAAAGGAAGACCTTTTAAAGATAATTATCTAATTATGCTCTAAGAATAAATGAAACACTATTAGCAATCACATATTGACAAAATTTCTGATTCAGGGCTCTCCATGTATACTGGTTTGTATATGGATTTCATCAGATCCAGATCATGAACTTTCATAATTGGATGTCCTGATGACTTGCAAAGTTCAGGATAAGATACACACTCAAAAGCTAGAATATGGACTGGTTTAATTTCTACTGACCTTCTGAACAGAAAAACTTTTATGTGAAAATCAGCCCTGAACCTCTTTCTATCAAAGAAAGAGTCTGATGGTTTTTATTACATTTTTACACAAACCTGAAAGTAAAATTAAACAGGCATGAACAGGTTCTTAAACAGAGCAGCTAATGAAATGAAGAAAAAGTAGTCATTCTTCCAAGCCCTACTGCTTAGTTTAACACTGTATTGGCAAAGACGTTTGCTCAGTTAATTTCATTATCCAGTATATCTTATCAAGCCATGAATGTTTTCAGTTTTCTGCTTGAGGATCAAAAACAAATGCCCAAATAAAATTCCCACTAAAGCCCAAAGACGTTTGTCAGAGCAAAAACTGTAGAACTTAGCAAGAGAATAGGGAATAAATATCATGGATTTCTCTCACTTTTAAACTAGACATGCTGCAGGAGGAATATATTCAGTCCTACTCTGATCTTCCCTGTAACTTACAGGATGATGATACTAAAAAGGTTTTGTTTACTTTTACCAAGTAAAACAGAAGCTGAAAAAACAGCTATAAATAGATCAAAAGTAAAATACCAGACCTGGTAAATGACTGTTTAAGCTAAAGGACAAGTATAAAACAAATGGAAATAAACCAGCCATGCATAAACAAAGAATGAAAATTAGAATATGGCTTCATATCAAAAGAAAAGTAAGGTTTTCATTGACCTGTCCGAGGAGAGTGGTAGGACATGCTGTTGTGGTTTAAGCTTAGTCGTAAATTAGACAGAGCATGTAGCCTGCTTGTTTTCCCCCCACAACCTGTCC